>CAUYLG010046963.1:0-19391 GCA_963573385.1 Cacajao melanocephalus | reverse complement strand
CCAGCTCTCATTCAATTCTTTACTCCTGTCTCTGTACTGCAGGAGGCCTCAGGAAAGGCAGGTTTCATGAATGAAACATCAAAATGTTTACCAAGCAGTAAACACCTGGCAGCGGTCCTGGTTTCCTGGAGGCGGCAGAGGTACCCGGTGGCCCTGGTTCCTCTGGGTGCTCCCTTGGGACCCTCTGGGCACAGCCTCATGGCTGGGGAGCCCCCTACCCCACCTGTCTCTGAGCATGGGGACCCGTGGGAACCCTGTACTGAGCACCCCTGTGTGGGGACTCACTGAGCATGGGACAGGGCTGTGGTCACCTCAGGTACAGAAGAGGAGCCGCTGGGTCACAGGGGCCAAGCCACAGCCCAGGGCCCCAGGGAAAAGGCAGTAGGGCCAGGAGGGGGTCCAGGCAGGCTGGCTTGGAGCCTACCGCAGGCCTCAGGTCTCCTGGTTGTCAAGGATCAGGGCAGTTTTTAGGTGGACAGAGGCAGGAAGGCTAAACCGCCCTCTCATGGCTGGGCACTGAGCAGACCCTTGACACCCCTCATCTCTAGCCTCCCACCTTCCCTGTGAGATGGGCATTATCCTGTTCCCCAGCCAAGAAAACCAAGGCTCTGAGGTCACCCAAGGCCCCATGGAAGTGGGAGAGGACAAGGAAGGACGGAAGGGTGGACAGGCCAGGCCAATCTCTTGCGTTTCTCTGTCGCTGGCTTTCTGTACCCCCGCCCCGTTCTTTCTCTCTTTCTTTCTCCTCTGACCCCACACCTTCCCCACTGGCTTCTGGCCCCTCTCTTAGCCCCTTCCTGCTGCCTGGGTGCCTGGCCATTCTCTGGGCAGCAACCCAGGGGCTGGCTGGGCTCCAGGCATCTATTTTGCTCTGGCCCAGACACAGAGGCAGAGCAGGAGTCCCTGTGCGTGGGGAGCAGCGGCAGAGCCAGAACTCAGCGGGAGGGTGCTGGCCTGGGCCTGAACCTGAGAGGGAAGTTTGGGTTTTCAAAGCAAAGGCATGCTGAATGTTTTACTTCAAGTGTTTTCTTGTTCTTCTCACTGGCTGGCATCTCCCTCTCTCCCAGGTCACAAAAAGACATTCCATCAAAAGCAAAGAGGTGATGGCACAGTTTTAAGTGTCAAAACTCCATCAACGTGATCACGTTGACAGGTCTGAGGCCTGTCAGGTCAGGTCAGTGTTCCCATTTACCACCAAGAAAACCGAGGGCGAGGCGGACGCGAACTGTTGGAGGCCACAAGTTCATTCCGTTACTGAGTCACCAGACCTGCTGACCTCCAGCCCTTCCTGTTCCCCACAATCCCGTGACAGCTCTAAACTCAGCTCTGGGTTTTTTTGGTCTTTAAGACAATGATAATCTGTGAAGTAAGTTGGGAAGGTCCCTAGGGGACCAGCTGGGTACAAGGAAGGAAGCCAGTCCCGCTGGTGGTCACTTCCTGAATGTGGTGGTGGCCAGTACTGGGGTGAGTAAGCCTCTGAGGGGCAAGATGAGATGCTGATATATGACTTCCCTGGACTCAGCCAGAGCTGTCTTCAGCCTCCGGGAGGATGACCAGACTCCAGAACCTTTTCTTACCCAGAAAGCCCCGGTGCTCCCTTCAAGAAGAGCAGTCAATCTCCCTGACTTTCTTTTCGGGGTCAAGGGGTCTTCAGGCTGCTCTAGGTCCAGCCCCACCTGATGCAATCCTGCCCCAACACTTGGGGGTGAGCCCAACCCCTGCCTCTCCCTTCTGGGCAGGACTGGGGACTGTGGTTCACTCTCTGTAGGGAAAGCATCCCTGGGAGGCTCTGGGGACCTCGGGGAAGGGGCTCATGGGGGCCAGTCCTTGCCCTCCTATAGAGCCAACATCCCTTTGAGCTTCCCTGTGGGGCCTTGGGGATAAAGTCCAGGAAATCAGAGTTAATAAGGCCAGTTTCATGGGTCATGATCAGGAGTCAAGAGCCAGAGTGTCTGATCCTGACCATGCTTGGCTATTATTAGTCCTCTGACTTTCTTTGTGCCTCAGTTTCTGCCTCTGTAAAATGGGGATAATCATTGCTTTCTGGTAAGCTTGTTGTGAGCAGTAAATGGATGAGTGCGGGTGAGATCCTGACGGCAGTGCCCAGTGCCTCGATGGACAGTGTTCAGTGAGCCACAGCGTTGTTGTTATTGTTCTTATTTGGCACCGTGTTTCCAAGCCCAGGTTGCAGGAGGACAGCTTGGGGAAGTAGATGGAGCTCCTAGTTTTCATGCTTAATGCATCGAAGTTTAGGGCTTGCAGCAGGAGAGGACATCGCCATCTGGAGACAGAGACTCAGTTCTCCGCATCCAACTGAGATGCCTGGAAATGCTTCCATTGGCAACTGGGGAGCAGGGATGAGGACAGGGCCAGATGCCCCTCCCCCACCAGGGATAAGGAAGTGAGGTGGAGGGGCATAGATGGGCAGTAGCAGGGGAAGCTGGCCAGAGGGGCTCCCTTCAGCCCCCACACCTTCCTCCCATTGAGTGAGTCAACCTAGGCAGGCCCAGAAGCTGGAACATTGAAAAGAACATTAGTGGCCGGGTGTGGTGGCTTACACCTATAATCCTAGCACTTTGGGAGGCTGAGATGGGTGGATCACGAGGTCAGGAGTTCGAGACCAGCCTGACCAATATGGTGAAATGTTGTCTCTACTAAAAATACAAAAATTAGCCAGGCATGGTGGCTTGTGCCTATAATCTCAGCTACTCTGGAGGCTGAGGTAAGAGACTCGCTTGAACCTGGGAGGCAGAGGTTGTGGTGAGCCGAGAGCGTGCCACTGCACTGCAGCCTGGGTGACAGCATGTCCCCCATTTTACAGATGAGGCCCCAAGAGCGGAAGATCCTTGCACAAGGTTATGCAGCAAATCACTTCCAGGCTGGCTGAGGCCCCAGTTTTCTGACTCCCTGTCCAGTGCCCTTTCTCCTTAGAGAGTCAAGAGAGAAGCTGAGAGGGGCAGGGCTGACCCCAGGGCTCCTTAACCTAGGGGTCTCTGAGAGGGGCAGGGCTGACCTCTGGGGCTCCTTAGGAGTCATCAACCCAGGGGTCTCTGGGTGGAGCTTGTGATCTGGACCTCATTATCAGGGGGGATGAATCACTCCTGCCAGACAGTGAGGGTGCTGAGGCCGAGAGAGGGCCAGGCTGGCTCAGGTGGCTTGGCATGTAAGCAACAGGCAGGGTCTTAGGTCAAGAGGTCTTTATCTCCAAGCACAGCCAGCATCCCTGTGCTGATCCCTTTCATTTAAAATCTCACTTAGAGCTTTGGAGACAAAGGCAATTTTATTACAGCTTCCGCATCTTGCACAAACCATGCCCACACACCTGTCATCTTGTAATTATTCTTGTTCCTCTCTCCGTCTCTGGGGCTTCGAGGCTCCTCCTGGCTTGCACAGCCTCTCCTCCTACTGCCAGGCTCCCAGAGCTAACCCTCAGTGTGGCATAAAGTGCTGCATTATTTATTTCCTAATAAAAAGACAGCTTGGGTGACCCAAGGGGAGATTAAAACGGATTTACTATGAGATGATCGATCGTAAAACTGCAGGTTAAATCAACAAGAGATGAGGTGGGGAGCGGGAGGCAGAAAGTAAAGGACAGGAGCCGCTGGTGACATTAGTCAAGGGGGTTCACATTCGCACAGGTGACCAGGAGTACTGTGGCCTTCAGGCTTCCTCCTGGAGAAGGCTGTGGGGGAGGCCGGGACCCCATTCTCCCACTGCGTGGCTCCAGGTGCGTCCCTTCTACTCTCGGAACCTCAGCTTCCCTATTTATTGAATGCAGACACCGGAGTAGGAAGTAGGGGCTTCTCGCTGGGTAAGAGTGGAAAGAGCATGGTCTTTGGCACCAGACAAGCTGGGGATTGGGCTCCAGCCTGCTGGGTCCCAGGAGAGGCCTTAGGCAGAGCACTTCTGGAAAGTTCCTTTTTCTTCCCACAGAGATGGCAGTAATAATGATAATGATAATGGTGATGATGATGATGACGATTCTAGTAATAATAATAATAGTGATAGCATAGCTAACATTCATCGAGGGCTTAACTGCACTTTAATACACTTAGAAAAGCACCATGTGTTCTCAGTCTTTCCCGTACATAGAATCATGTAGCCCTCGTAACAACCCTGTGGGTACTATTGTTATTTCCATCTTGCAGAGGAGGTGTGTTTCCCCATAAGGTATGGTGGCACCCAGAGAGCAGATTGCTGGCAAGACTGTTTGGCACCACAGTGGGTTTCCTGCTTGCCAACCTCAGCTTGTGGACCCTCAGAAACTTCTTTACCATTCAGTGACTACGGCCATTCCCTCTCCAGTGAGGTCTGAATCATAGCGGGGGAGTGGGGGCTCTTTCAACTTTGTTTATTCCTTGAGTACTCTGCCTCAACTCCGCATATTGGCTATGTCTGTCTAGCATTCTCTTTACTCCTTGGTAATTAATCCCAACATTAGGCAATCATTCTTCTCTCTCTCTCTTTTTTTTTTTTTTTTGAGAGGGAGTCTCATTTTGTTGCCCAGGCTGGAGTGCAGTGGTGTGATCATGGCTCACCACAGCTTTGAGCTCCTGGGTTTGGTAATTCTCCCACCTTAGCCTCCTGAGTAGCTGCGATTATAGGCTTGAGCCACTGCGCCCAGCTCTAGGCAATAATTATTTATATTAAACTTTTCCTGATAAAATTATGTGTGATTCTACCTTCTGACTAGATCCCAGCTGACATAGAATTGGTACTAAGACTAGTGCTGGGATATAGACTAGCAAAGATGGTATTGATAATTTTTTTTAAGTAAACTTTAAAATGATAACCATTCCTAGCTCACGAGTCATGCAAAAATAAACCGTGGATTAGATTTGGCCCTCAGGCCATAGTTTGACAACCCCTGGCTTGGAGAGACTCTCTGATATAGTTTGGATCTGTGTCCTCACAAAATCTCATGTTGAATTGTAATCCCCTGTGTTGGAGGTGGGGCCTGGTGGGAGGTGATTGGATCATGGGGTCAAAGTTTTCATGAATGGGTTAGCATCATTCTGTAGGTATTGTTCTTGTGACAGTGAGTGTGTGAGTTATCATGAGATCTGGTTGTTTAAAAGTGTGTATCACCTCCCCCATCTCTCTTCCTCCTGCTCCAGCCATGTAAGATGTACCAGCTTCCTCTTTGCCTTCCACCATGTAAGTTTCCTGAAGCCTCCCCAGAAGCCAATGCTCCATATTTCCTGTACAGCCTGAAGAATCCTGAGCCAACCAAACTTCTTTTCCTTATAAATTACCCAGTCTCAAGTATTTCTTTATACAATTTTCTGTGAGAATGGACAGAAAATTGGTACCAGGAGTGGGGTATTGATATAAGGATACCTGAAAATGTGGAAGCGGCTTTGGACCTGGGTAACAGGCAGAGGTTGGAAGAATTTACAGGGCTCAGAAGAATTCAGAAAGATGAGGGAAAATTTGGAACTTCCTAGAGACTTGTTAAATTGTTGTGACCAAAATGCTGATAGTGATATGGACAACAAAGTCCAGGCTTAAGAGGTCTCAGATGGAGATGAGGAACTTATTGGGAATGGAGTAAAGGTCACTTTTGCTATGCTTTAGCAAAGAGCTTGGCTGTATTGTGCCCCTGCTCTAGGGATCTGTGGAACTTTGAACTTGAGAGTGATGATTTAGGGTATCTGATGGAAGAAATTTCCAAGCCATAAAATATTCAAGATGTGGCCTGGCTGCTTCTGACAACCTATGCTCATATGCTTGATCAAAGTAATGACCTGAAACCGGAACTTATATTTAAAAGGGAAGTAGAGTATAAAAGTTTGGAAAATTTGCAGCCTGGCTATGTGGTAGAAAAGAAAAATCCATTTTCAGGGGAGGAATTCAAGCATGCAACAGAAATTTGCCTAGGTAAAGAGGAGCCAATTGCTAATGGCCAAGACAGTGGGGAAAGGGCTTCAAAGGCATTTGAGAGACCTTTGAGGCAGCCCCTCCTATCACAGTCCCAGAGGCCTAGGAAGATAGAATGGTTTAATGGGCTAGGCCCAGGGCCCCTGCTGCCCTGCACAGCCTCAGGATATCACTCCCTGCATCCCAGTCACTCCAGCTCCAGCTGTGGCTCAAGGGAGCCCAGGTACAGCTTGGGTTGCTGCTTCAGAGGGTGTAAGCCATAGCCTTGGTGGCTTCCACATGGTATTAAGCCTGCATGTGTGTAGAGTGCAAGAGTTGAGGTGTGGGAGCCTCTGCCTGAATGCCAGAGGAGGTATAGAAAAGCCTGGATGTCCAGGCAAAAGCTTGCTGTAGGCACTGTGGAGGGGAAATGTGGAGTTGGCGTCCCCACAGAGTCCTCACTGGGGCACTAATTCACTGACCACTGGAGAAAAGGAAATAACCATATCTTTTAGGGATCATTGGATACTGGCTATGAATTGACGCTAAATCCTGAGGACCCAACATACCACTGTGGTCCATGAATCAAACTGTGGATTACAATGGCCAGGGGATAGACAGAGTCTTATTTCAAATTTATCTCACACAGGGTCCAGTCAGTTATTTCCTTTGTTTCTGAAAGTCCAATTGCAATAGACATCCGGAGCAGGTGGTGGAATTCCCACTTAGGCTCTCTGACCCATGGGGTGATGATATGGTAGGAAGGGCTATGTAGGAGGCCTTGGACCTTTCTCTCCCTAGAAAGATAGTGAACCTGAAATGATAATGCTTCCCTTGGGGGAAGAGGGATTGTGAAGATTAATGCCTCCATAAACTGGAAAGATGCAAGGATGCTTCTAAACAGAGGCATTATTAATCCAATTGACTTGCTCAGAAGTTAGACGGGTCTTGGAGAATGACTGTGGAAGGTGGTAAACTTAATCAGGTGGTTACTCCAATTGCAGCTACTTTTCCAGATATATTCATTTTACTGAAGCAAATCTGTATGGCTTCTGGCAGTTGGAATGCAACTACTGACCTGGTTAATGCCTTTTCTCTGTAGCAATTTTGTAAGAACCACTAGAAGCGTTTTAATTTGGCAAGACCAATAGTGCACTGTCAGAATCTTGCCTAAGGGCTAAGTGGGGAGTTCCCCGCTAAGAGGGGATGTCAGCTCTCCTGCTATCTCTCATTGCATAGTCTGCTGAGATCTTGGCGGTTTTGACATTCCACAAAACATCACACTTGTCTACTACATTGATGGCATTATGCTGATTTGATCTGATAAGAAGGAAATAGCTAACTAAAGATAGGAAGTAAGTCCCACCAAAATCCAGTATGCTACCCCAGTGAAGTTTCTGGGGCTTTAATGGTACGAAGTATGTTAAGATATCTCCTCTGGCAGAAAGACAAGGCCCTGCAGCTTACATTACCTATCAGGAAAAAAGAGGCAGAATGCTTCCTAGGCCTTTTGGGTCTTGGAGGCAACATATACCACATTCGAATGTGCGACTTTGATCCAACAACAGGATCAATCACCAATTTTGGGTGGAAACCATAGGAAGAGAAGTCTCTGAAACAGTTCCAGGCCGCAGCGCAAACTGTTTCACCCCTTTGGCCTTATATCAGTTCCAATGACACTCAGAGCATCTGTGGCCAAAAAGAATGCTGTTTAGAGCCTCTGGCCAGCACCAGTTGGAGAATCACACTGCAGACTTCTAGGATTTTGTAGTGAATCTATGCCCAGTGCCTGAGGTGGTCTCTCCTGACTCCCTGCTATGTGGCACCACCCTGAGGGTGCAGGTGCAAAGGGCAGGGCCAGGGAGCTGGTGCTGTTGGGACAGGGCACCCTAGTGGTTAGGAGCACTGAGTTTCAGATGACTGGCGCAGAGAGTTTGAGTTCTAACTCTGTCACTAGCTGTGTGTCCTTATACAAGCTACTTTACCTCTCTGTGCCATGTTTTTCCATCTGTAGAGTAGGGGCTAAGAGCTCCACATTATAGGGCTGCAAGGATTGTCCTTGTGGAGCCATACTTTAAGTAGGCTTTTTTTCTAGGTACTCCGTTTAATTAACTCAATATTCCTCAAGGGACATTATGAAGGAGGCACTATTATTATTCTCAGTTTTAGATGGGGACACTGGGCACAGAGCTGTTAGGTAACTCCCCCTGGATCCAAAGGTGTGAGCTAAGCTGGTCCTGGATCCCAGACCAGATGGATCTAGAATCTTTGATCTCAAATATTGGGCTATAGAATGCCCATTGAGTACTTAGTATGGGGTCTGGGTCATCCTAAGTCAGTTTCTTCAAGAATGGTCTGCATGTACATAATCTGCCAGAATCACCTAATTTGAGGAGGGTATTTTCTGTTAAAAATACAGATTCTGGCCAGACATGGTGGTTCACGCCTATAATTCCAGCACTTCGGGAGGCCGAGGCAGGCAGATCACCTGAGGTCAGGAGTTCAAGACTAGCCTGACCAACATGGAGAAACTCCGTCTCTACTAAAAATACAAAATTAGCCAGGCATGATAGTTCATGCCTGTGATCGCAGCTACTCAGGAGACTGAGGCAGAAGAATCACTTGAACCCAGGAGGCGGAGGCTGTGGTGAGCTGAGATCACACCACTTCTCTCCAGCCTGGGCAACAAGAGCGAAACTCCATCTCAAAAAACAAAAAACAAAAAATAAAAAACACATTCCTCCCCAACCCCGTACTAAGTCAGAATCTCTGGGTGGAGCCTGGGAGCCTGCATTTTGATCCCCCTCACCCCACTGCAGGTGATTCTTCAGCAAACGAAAGACAGAGAACCAAGGACTAAGAGTGCAATGAAATAGATTATGTTTTCATCTCATGCATTTCCAGCTACAAAGTGGGAGCTCTGGGCTCTAGAATAAGGCCTGCTGCCAACAAGCTGCAGAACCTACTTAGATGGGTCACCTGCATTGCCTTGTCTCAGTTTTCCCATCTGTGTGGTGTGGATCTTGGTCCCCACTCCGCCCACCTTGCAGGAGGTGATGACGGATGAATGGAGAGTTTGAGTTCCAGCTCTGTTACTCACTAGCTATGTGTGTCTACGCAGTTACTTTACTTCTCTGTGCCACATCTCCTCATCTGAAGAGTGGGCCTAGGAGCTCCACATCGTAGGGCTGTTGCAAAGCTTGTCATTACAAAGCCACATTTTGTGTAGGCATTATTGTCAGATGTCTTTGGGTAGCAGGGTGGGAACTGGAGTCACTCTAACTAGAGGCTGGAGGCCAGGGCTGCTGTAGCTGACGTCACTGACCATGTCATGTGCCCTCTGAGCCTCAGTTTCCTCATCCAGAAGATGGATATAATAATCCCTACCCTACATTGGTTATGGTGAGATTTAATAAGGCAGCAGACCTGAGAACGCAAGGGAACACAAATCCCTGTCCCGCCATAAAATAGAATTTATTACGCATTTTATCTGTTCTAGTTTCCAAAACCTCCAGAGATGTCCAACATCCACAGGTAACTCTCATTACATAGTTTTTGTTGATGCTAGGATTCAATCAGAAAGGGATCTTTCTATCTCCCTTTTCCCAACTCAATGAAGAGCTGAAATAACTGCCCAGGTGCTGCTGGGATAGAAACCACAGCTGAACAGAAACAGCAGCCTTAGATTTTATTAAGGTTGCGTAGCATCTGATGAGCTGCAGTTAGCCTCATTTTCCATGTGTGTCCCACAATAACCTAAAGGCATAAACTCTGTCCCTTCCCTCTGCTTCACCCCTCCCAAGCCTGTCCCTGGGCCTAGACCCCGAGGCCCAGCAAGCCCAGTGACCTGCCTCCTCCCACATTTTCTGCTTCCTGGACCAGGGAGGAAGGAGGGACAGAGTTCACCATAAGTGCCGGGACACCAGCTCTGCTCTCTGGGTTTGTTACAAGAGAGATGACTGAGGGTCATCTCAAAGTGCCTCAGTTTCCCCAAGGTGGTCTTTGGAAGGACAAAGAGGAAACAGCTCAGAGAGGCCTTGGCTGGAAAGGCAGTCTGGGCTTACTGACTGACCAGCTGTCCTCAGAGATGTCCCCATCCCAGCCCTGCCTCCTTTAGCCCCTGGAGTCATTGGCACAGCCAGGAGCACAGTGTCCTTACCCTCCCCGTGTCCCTCCCTCACATAAGCTGGGAGGAGACTTGGTCGGCCAGATTCTGGGCTCTCCGCCTCTGAAGGCGGAGTCTGAGTGGTCACCTGGAGAGGAGGGAGGGGCCAGGCTTTGGAGCAGGACTCGCTGAAATCAGGACCCGCTTAAATCGAACCCTGGGCTGCTCCAGGATTCCAACACAGGAGAGCCTGGGGGATACCTGGGGGAAGCCAGAACTCTTGTCTTGAAGCTGTGTTTTACCTTAGGCAATGATTTTATTTAAGAAGGCTGGTAGGAAGAGAATGATGAAGGTTATTGGGGTGTTCTGAGCCTTAAATCAGGCCTTAGGGGCCACTGGTTGGCATCCTGAGTCTACCACGTCCCAGCTGTGTAACCTCAGCCCTGTAACTTCACCTGTCTGATATTTGACTTCTTCATCTGTCAGATGGGACTGGCAATGCCCACCATGCAGGGCTGGTGTCGATGCAATGAGGTGTCTGCCAAGGGCCCAGTGGACAGCCAGGCCCATGGTGGTCACCGGAGGGTGACCGGTCGCAGTCATCGTGGTCTGTGGCTGCAGCCGCTCTTGGACACTACTCAGAGTTCTCTGGACAGAAACAGTGGAGTTTACGTGAAAAGGGGCTGACGGAGAGGCTGTGAAGATGCAGGTAACATCTGCCTTTCTGGAAAATTCCTGACCTGGGCAACAGTCTCAATACTGACCAGTCCTGACATCCCCACAGTGAGGGTGGTGCACTATACCTGGCTCGGGGTGGGGGGTGCTGGGGGGTTCGGTCGGGGAAGAGCACGTGACTTCAGCAGAGGAAAACAACCTCTGAGCAGGCTTTTAACTCATGCTGCTCGCTTTGAGATGATTCTGAAAGTAATGCATAAAGAGGAAAGTATCGGTTACCCAAAATCCCACTCCTTAGAGATGACCATTGTTTATATTACGGCCACTGTGAATGTATTTTAAGTTTTCTTTTATGTATATGACTATAAATCAAGTTCCCATTTGTCTGTTATCCCAGCAGGTGAAAGTGGCTCTGTAGTTCTTCACTAAATGTGGAGGCTTCATTTGGATGATCTGACTTGAAAGCAGTGAGGCCTCCTCAGAATTCACTGGTATAGGGTGCGGGGCACCACAAAGAATATACAGCCACCAAGCAGTGCAACTGAAACTAGGGACTGGAGAAGTCTGCCAGGCTGGTCTCGATCTGCCATCCATGTCAGTTGCGACGGACAGAGAGAACAGATGGAAAGATGGATGCTTCACCCTCCCACCTGCCACGTGAGTCACAGGGGCAGGTGCACGGACTTGTGATCAAGCGGCTTCTTGCCCAGGCAACTCCACGCACATGGGCAGCAGCAGGGAGATATTTATCCAGGCACAGTTAATGAAGCTCCCGAGAAATGCAGGGGCAACCACCTGCTGCCAGTGTGGGTGCCTGAGTGTGCACATACCCGTGTGAGTACGATTTGAAACCAGGGTCATCCTGCACATACAACTTTAAGTCCCTTTCCCTTCTCCTTTTGTCATAAGTGTTTGGCCCACATTATTCAAAGTGGGCAGGAATTAGGGTTTGCATCCTAGGCACTGGCTGCAGGTGGGAGGCTGGGAAGCCCGTGTCTACTGGGTGCCACATCGCCATCAATGACAGCGAGCACATGTCACATGCACTGTATACCGGGCCCTGTCTCAGATGCTTTACATAGTGTATTAGCCTCATCCCTATTCTACAGGGGAGGAAACTCAGGCCCAGGGATTAAATAGCTTCCCCAGGGCCACACAGCCAGGGAGTAGCAGAGCTGGGATCTGAAACCAACTATCTGGCTGCAACGCGCCCTGCAGACCACACACCTGCTGCTTAAACAGCATCCTGTCAGTCTTAACACACTTACTGCAAGGTAGATGGCAGGTGAAAAGCATAAAAATCTTTACAAGTCCAGCACTGTGGTTTTTTTTTTAAATTACAAATCAAGAGGGAATAGGGAAAGATTATGACTTAAGAACCTCGGGAAGCAGTGCTAGTGCTGCTGTGATCAACTCAGCCTGCTGGGTCCTCTGGGTCCAGCTCTCTGTGGCTTCCTCCTGTGAGCTAGAAGCTGGAATTATTCTTAAAAACCCAACCTGGTGGTTGGGAGGAGAAATCGGCACAGCCTTTGGAGGGTGACTTGACCTCATGCATTAAGAACCTTAAAAACATGTGTGTGCACTTGGTGGCCAAAACTCAGTCCCCCTTGGTGGGTTTCCCCCATGGGAACAAATTAAGAAGGGCACAAGTTAAGGTGGTCACACATGGATTTTCTCCTGGTGTGCTTTATAAATGCTTAACAGTTTAGACAACAAAGTCCCAACAGACCGGACCATGAACACCTGAGGGCAGAGCTGACACCTGTCCCACTCTCTGTTCTGACCTCACTTAATGGAGGGCCCAGCACACAGCAGGTCTTCCATTAGAATCTGTTGGAAATAGATGTTGGAAATAGATGCTCGGTGCCACAAAAAAAATTAGCACGGAGACAAAGGATCTTTCAGCAACACAATTTTCCCTTTCTGGACACAGGAAGGGTACCCTTGCTAGCCATCATGCCACGAGAGTAAATGAACAAAGGAAAACACATAAATGTACCCCTTACGCATTTGGGGTCGTCTTTACTGCTGTGTCTGATCTCCGTTGGCTGGAGCCAGACCTCACAAAACCTGATTGGCTAATAACTTAAAACTTTTCTAAACAGGTAAAAGCAGTGGAGAGCTGCACATGCCTGTGAGCACGTCCAGCACAAATAATTAAAATACAAGGACATAGAGTGTACTATGTGCCTGTAAGCATGGCATACCTAACAGCTACATAGGATAGGGCTTAACCAAGAGTTATTAGCACACTTATTCTTTAACAAGAAAGGAAACTTTAAAAAGGAACTTTTCTGCTTCCCACAGAATTGCAGAAGAAACAAAGAGATGTGTAAATCTACATATTGTAAGGTGGAAAAGACAGGTTTTGAAATTATATGTATAGCATGGTCCTTTTGTTTTTGGTTAAAAAAGGAGAATAATAGGTGTATTGATATTCACAGAAAAAGGCAGGTGGGCTGTGCCCCCAATTGTGGGTGTAACAGTAGCCATCTCCAGATGGAAGTGAGAGAATTTTACTTTCTTTTCTTTATTCTGTTCTGTAGAGACAAAATTATTTTTGCTACTTATAATCAAGATTTCTAGAGTATTCTAAGCATGTTAATTCATTTAATCCATAGGTACTATTGTTATCATATCTTTTTGCAGATAAGCAAACCGTAGGCTGAAGTATGCTTGGCAGTAACTGGTGGTGCCAGGATTTGGACCCAGGTGGTAGTCTCTGTGCCACTCCATTTCTGGGTGCACAAGCTGGGGAGGCAGGTCCTGAGTGTTCATCCCTTCCTCCAGGACCCCTCTGACAGGGTTGAGAGTTTGGTTTTATGTGAAGCAGGTGTGACCGGTGTAATGAGAACAGTAACAGTGGAAGATTTCCAGTTTGGGAAAAGGCCAGGCGCGAGAGAGCCCTGGTGCCCAGTGGGTGGGCTCTGTGCCGCAGGCGGCTTTGCAGAGGTCAGGCAGTGGGGACTTGCTTCCCAGCTCAGCCCCAAAGGCTGCTGCCCTCACCAGGCCTGTGGAGCTGCTGCCTGTGGCTACTTTAGGGGAAATTCTGTCGTCTAGACTCTCCTCTTCATCAAAACCTACTTCCTCAGGTCTCTTTACCAGCTGCTGCCCTCCAGCCCTCACCTAGGCTTACCTGTGGCCAATACCTGGCATGGCAGCTCTTACCATGGAGGCTCCAGCCCCAGCACCTCCCAGAGGGACTGGCTGTGCCTTAGGCCTGTAGAGAAGGTGCCACTGTGGAGTGAGCTGTGGGCAGCTCGGGCATCTGTGGGGACCAGCGTGGTACTCTGGGCCCCATTCCTCAGAGGGGAGACTGAGCATCAGGGACAGAGTCACCCATCTAAGCCTGTGAGTGGTAGAGCTGGGTTCTCTACAGATGTGTTCCCTGGCAAGAGCGAAACAAGCATAGGAGGTTCTGAGCAGCCAGCTGGGTGCTCCTTGGGCAAATTTCCCTGCAGACGCACTCCCTGGGAGGGCTACTGCATCCGGGGTCTTCCATGCCCACTACCGTTGTTGTGCTGGGGAGAGGCTTTCATAAATTCTTCCAGGAATCCCTGGAGGTGAGGCCCATGGCCTCCATTTACGGAGGAGGAAACTGAGGTGCAAAGAGGGGCGGTGATGCCTCCAAGAAAGCACAGCAAGCAGGGAGGGAGCCAGGATTTGACCCGGGCCTGCTGGATGACAGGGACTGTGTCCTCCCTTGAGCCCTGGCTGGGACACACTGGGCAGGTGGTCCAGCTAGCACTGGTCATTTGCAGGACAAATGGTAGTGGGGAGAGGAGGGAACTCACATCATCTGGGCACCCACCAGGTCTTGGCTCAGCTGTCACCTCCTCAGGGAAGCCCTGATGACCTTGTCTATAATGCCATGCCTCGGTGTCACTCTTTCATTCAACCCTTTTTCATGTGCCTTCATAGTACACACATTCCTGTGTCATAGCCCTTGGCACTGCATGCCTTAGACATCATCTGTCTCCCTGGCTACTCTGAGATCCATGAGGCTCACTTTGCTCAGGGTCATGTCCTCAGGGCCTGGAACCGTGCATGCCTGGATCCGTGCATGCCTGGATCAGAATAGATGCTCAATGAATTTGAATAAATAACCAGAAACATTCCCCGCCATCTTTGCTTGGATTCTCTCACCAACCCTGCCGGGTAATCCCCATGTTACAGATGAGCAGGGGAGACCAGGGAAGTAACCTGATGTGCCCAAGGCCACTCCCTGCATTGTATGCTGGAGGCAGGATTCACACTCCCAAACCAGGGCTCCTTCCCCTCTGTCTGGAAATCAGGACCACCACGTGAGGGGATCCCCTGGGCAGGAGGACAGAGTGAAGCATCTGGGGCTGGCAGGACCCCTGAGAGCCCAGCCCTGGGCAGAAGCGGGAGCTCCAGAGCCGCTTCCCAGGCTGCTGAGGAGTCCTCCTGCCCTAGTGTTTTCAAAATAGAAGGTCCCTGGGCAGCACTGTTCAAAGGGGATGAGGGGAGTTCAAAGCAAACAGATCCCAGATTGCAGAGTCCCGAGCTCTGTTTGCAAAGACACTGTACGCCTTGGGGACCCAGTCAGAGGGAGGGGGTGATCAGCACAGCTAGGGGCCAAGTCGGCCTGCCAAGCAGGGCCAGGCTGAGCCTGACGGGGGGGGGGGGGGTTAGACTCTTGAACTTTTGGGGTCGTTCGTTCCCAGAGCAGGGACGGAGTTAGGGCTGGAGGTCACTGAAGCTGTCGGTGTGGAAGGAACAGTAGGTCTGATCTCGTGTGGAGCTGGGTTTAAATCTCCATTCTGCCATCCGCTAGGTTTGTGATGCTGGGTAGCTTCCTTCAGATCTCTAAGCCTCAGTTTCTCTATCTGTAAAATGGGGAATCTTCCTGAGACTGTCATAAGAAGTAAGGGAATGTAGGTTAAAGAGCCTGGTGTGTCGGAGTCGCTCAATAAATCTGAGATCCCCTCCCGTGGAGCAATGGAGAAATAGGAGGTACGTTCTGTTCAGTTCAAAACAGTGCAAGCAGAAGTTGGAGGATGTGGCTTTGTACAGGTGCACAGAAGCAAGATGAGGCCTCTTGGGCTCAATTTACAGATGGAGAAATTGAGGCTGGCATCATGACTTGCCCAGTGGCACAGAGCCATGGACACAGGGCAGGATGAGAGTCTAGGCCTCCTGGGCTCCCATCCAGGCTCATCCACTCTTCAGAGGCAGGAAAGGGGGAGGGAGAAAAACAACCTGCTGTGTGGCCTGGGGTATCCCTTGCCCTTTCTGGGCCTCAGTTTCCTTACAGGTACTATGGTGGGTACACAAAGGTTTCCTGAAGGCCTGGATGGCTGGGACAGTCTGGAAGTCTGAAGAGGATGATGTACCCACTGTCCTTGGCCCACTCTCATGCCCAGACCAGTGCCAGGTGTGGGAGATGTCAGGAAGGGGAAGAGGCTGGGAGAAGGCTGGAACCTCAGTCTCCTGTGCAGGTTGAGGCCAGCCCTTCACCCCATATCCTGAAACAGGGTGGACTGAAGCCCTCCCAGAGGAGCAGGGTGTTTGCTGCTGGCTAACCCAGACCCATCCATGGCCTGGCCTAACCCCAGACCCTGCTCTCCAGCCCTTCTTACTCTGGGCCTTACCTAGACCTGGTACCTCCCTGAACCCACAAGCGCCATCAGCTACGGGCTTGTTCTCAGCTGGCCACACACTCCCCTCGCCTCCCCGGGTGCCTTCCTGTGACACTCATTCTCCTCCACCCAATTGTGTCCCTGGTCCTAAAACCACCTACTTGGCTGTCCCCTCCCACCAGGAGCTGCAAAAGCCTTCTACCACTGACACCCAGTGGCAATGAGGAAGGTGACACCCACTCTTGAGCTCGGGCAAGGGTCCAAAGAGGACCTCGCTGTTCTGGTGGGTGATGATGATGACCACCAGGCAATGGTCATTCATTCAATAAATATTTATTGAACACCTACGATGTGCCAGGCACCCTTTTAGGTGCTAGAGATGCACCAAAGGACAAATAATCACCACAAAGTCCTTACTGCCCTGGAGTTGATATTCCTCTGTGTGTGTTTACATAGGCAACACACAGTAAATAAGTCAATTATGCTATGTGTTTGGAGAGGCTAAGAGCAAGATAAGGGGGATTGGAGGAGCTGGGGGAGCAGCTGCAGCTTAAAGAGGGGTGGCCCAGAGGGACCGTAGCTAGGGGGCTTTTGAGGGAAGACAGGAAGGAGCAGAGGGAGTGCTTTTCACGGACAGTGGCTGTTCACAGCCACGTGCTGATTGCAGCTGGGCGGCGCGTGCATCTTTGTGCTGGGAATTTTACATACCTGAATTCAGGCTGCCACCCCTCTCACCTGAAGGATGCAGATGCTCCTGTCTGTCCTCCCCACGTCTTGTGTTGCTCTCCAGCAAACCATTCTCTCCACAGCAACCAGAGTGAAGATTCGACACAAATCTAATCATGTCACTCTACTGACTAAAACTGTCCTGTGATTCTTCATTGCCCTCAGAACCAAGTCCAAAGTCCCGACAACTTGCTTCTCAGAGCCCTCTATTAGCCGGCCCAGACTTGACCAGGCTCACTGGTCTTCAAAGTGCTGAGCTCAGCCTCCTCCAGGAAGTCCTCCTGTCCTTTCTGGTTCTTTTGGACTATTCCTACAGGGCCCTGTGCTTCCCCCAGCACAGCACTTCATCCTGAGTGGTAACTGCTCATTCCTGCTGGTTGGTGGATCCCAGAGGAAGGGCTGGTGTTTGTCCTCTTCATTCTTAGACTCTTAGCACCAAGCACAGAACTAGGCACACAGTAGGAGCACAGTGAATCTCTGCTGACTGCAGAGATGCAGATGATCAGCGTGACCAGTGAGTGAACGAATGCACAGCGAGCTCGTTCATCATCCCTTCCCTGGGGACAGGCGGAAGGCGTCCATGGGCAGGGGAGAAACTGCTCAGCATCCAGAAACTCATTTGATTTAATTTCACGATTGTTTAGGCCTTTTTTCTTCCTTGACAACTATGGATTGGGACATAATCTGAAAATCAATTTTCCTCTCTCTCTCCAAGTTCACCCGGGCCCCCCGCTTGGCTCCAGTGACAGTCTGTGAGAGCAAGCGGATTGTTCACACCATCGTGTTGGTGGTGACAGACAGATGTTTTTCTGGGTAGTGAAGCAGGGGCTTCTCTTCCTCCCCTGGCCTGGAGCTCCTGGTGAGAGCTCAGAGGGGACCTGGACACAGCACAGGGGGAGCAGCAGGGAGCTTTGAGATGCCCTGGGTGCCAGGACGTGGGAGATGCTGTGCCTGTCCTCACGGTCATGGTGATATCACCCCGGGTACAGGTGGGTGCTCCCAGGGCCTCTGCTCCTTTGAGACCCTTCTCTTGGTGCCAGGATGCTAGGGGCCTCCCTGCCACCTGTGAATAGGTGCGAATAGGCTGGCGAGAACACCCCAGATGCAGGTGGGCAGTTTCTGACACACAGATTGAAGGTAGAATCTAGCTTGAAGCTCACGTTGAGGACGTTCTGGCCTGGATAGTTCAGACTCGTAGCTGAGTCTTGCCAAAATCTTTCTCCTGTTGGGCTGGGAAGTAGCCCTGGAGGTGCAGGGGTCACAGACTAGTGGCTGGCGGGGTGGAGGGGGGGGTGAGCAGGCCACATAAATGAGTGAGGGGTGAAGATAGTGGGAATAATGGGCCGAGGAGGGAACCGTGGCCAGTGGGAGAGGGCAGGTCCCATCAGAGGAGGGAAAAGGGGAGTGCAGGGCTGCCCTTGCTGTGAGCCGGCTTGCTCTAAGGACTTCACCTGTGTTAAACCCATTTATTGCTCAGGACACCTCTGTGCAGTAGGAGCTGGTGATATACGCATCATACAGACGATGCCCCTGCAGCCCCGGAGTTGTCACTTGCCCAAGGTCACCCAGGCATCTGGCTCCGAAGCCCCAGATGCTCTTGAAGATGAGCTTGGCTCTTGGTGATCGTAGCCACGTGGGACTGTTAGCTTGCAGGGCCTCGATTTCCTGATTTTTTAAGAGAAATTGGAGACTTGATTTTTTGAAATTTCGAAGTTTTTTTTTTGTTTTTTTTTGAGACGAAGTCTTGCTCTGTTGCCAGGCTGGAGTACAGTGACACGATCTGAGCTCACTGCAACCTCCGCCTCCTGGGTTCAAGTAATCCTCCTGCCTCAGCCTCTTGAGTAGCTGGGATTACAGACACATGCCACTATGCCTGGCTAATGTTTTGTATTTTTAGTAGAGACGGGGTTTCACCATGTTGGCCAGGATGGTCTCAATCTCTTGACCTTGTGATCCACCCGCTCAGCCTCCCAAAGTGCTGGGATTGTAGGTGTGAGCCACTGCCCCCGGCCGAAATTTCTAGGTTTTTATTACAAGTTGGGTGTCAAACAAATTTCGTCTTGGGAGCAGTATTCTGCTTGAGGCTGCCAGTTTGCAATTTCTATAAGAATGGAAAGATCCTTAGACTTCTTATCAAAAGGCCATGATTTAGAGGGAATGAGACCCAAGCTCAAATTTCAAACCTGGACTTCCTTTCTCTGAGCCTGGCCTCAGTTTCCCTACCTGTAACCCTTGCCTCATGGGGCTGCTGTGAGCAGCAGATGGTCTACACATGACAAGTGTGATTATGGTCTATGCATGACAAGTGCTGGACCCACACTGGGCCATGCTGATATCTTCACTGATTCCCTTGCTCTTCCTAGCCCCTCCCTGCAAAGCTCAAGAATGAAACACTTTTTCTGCCTGCTGGGCCCCTCTGCCCA
>CAUYLG010046962.1:0-14487 GCA_963573385.1 Cacajao melanocephalus | reverse complement strand
GAATTTTGTCAAAGGCCTTCTCTGCATCAATTGAGATAATCATGTGGTTTTTGTCTTTGGTTCTGTTTATGTGGTGAATTACGTTTATAGACTTGCGTATGTTGAACCATCCTTGCATCCCCAGGATGAAGCCTACTTGATCAGGGTGGATAAGCTTTTTGATGTGCTGTTGCAATTGGCTTGCCAGTATTTTATTGAGGATTTTTCCATCTATATTCATCATGGATATTGGCCTGAAGTTTTCTTTTCTTGTTGAGTCTCTGCCGGGTTTTGGTATCAGGATGTTGGTTTCATAAAATGATTTGGGAAGGATTCCCTCCTTTTGGATTATTTGGAATAGTTTCAGAAGGAATGGTACCAGCTCCTCTTTGTATGTCTGGTAGAATTCGGCTGTGAACCCATCTGGACCTGGGCTTTTTTTGGGTGGTAGGCTGTTAATTGCTGCCTCAACTTCAGCCCTTGTTATTGATTCAGGGTTTCGACTTCTTCCTGGTTTAGGCTTGGGAGGAGGCAAGTGTCCAGGAATTTATCCATTTCTTCCAGGTTTATTAGTTTATGTGCATAGAGTTGTTTGTAATAATCTCTGATGATGGTTTGAATTTCTGTGGAATCTGTGGTGATATCCCTTTTATCGTTTTTTATTGCATCTATTTGATTATTCTCTCTTTTCTTTTTTTATTAATCTGGCTAGTGGTCTATTTTGTTGATCTTTTCGAAAAACCAGCACCTGGATTTATTGATTTTTTTTGGAGGGGTTTTTCTATCTTTATCTCCTTCAGTTCTGCTCTGATCTTAGTTATTTCTTGTCTTCTGCTAGGTTTTGGGAGGGGAGCACTACACACTGGGGTCGTTGGGGGGAAATAGGGGAGGGACAGCGGGGGTTGGGGAGTTGG
Organism: Cacajao melanocephalus; assembly: GCA_963573385.1. Taxonomy (NCBI): domain Eukaryota; kingdom Metazoa; phylum Chordata; class Mammalia; order Primates; family Pitheciidae; genus Cacajao; species Cacajao melanocephalus. The sequence continues at coordinate 13,594 of CAUYLG010046962.1, read as the reverse complement.
GGGGAGAGAGCATGGGGAGAAATGCTAGATATAGGTGAAGGGGAGGAAGGCAGCAAATCACAGAGCAACAATCTTGCATGTTCTTCACATGTACCCCAAAACCTAAAATGCAATTAAAAAAAATTAGCTGGGCATGGTGGTGTGTGCCTGTAGTCCCAGCTACTCGGGAGGCTGAGGCAGGACGGTTGCTCTAACCCAGGAGGCGGAGGTTGCAGTGAGCCAAGAGCATGCCACTGCACTCTAGCCTGGAGACAGATCAAGACTTTGACTAAAAAAAAATTTTTTTTTTGAAAAGTACATCCACATTTAAAAATTTGAGGTATAATTTACATACAAAATGCTCAAATCTTAACAGTTTGATAAGCTCTGACAATTTATGTACACCTGTGTAACCACCTCTGCAAACAAGTTACTGAGCAGTGGTTCTCAATATTTAGCTTGAATCAGAAACACCTGGAAGGCTTAATGGACCATAAATTGCTATGCCCACTCAGAGTTTCAGATTTAGTAGATCTGGGGTGAAGACTGAGAATTCAACTTTCTAACAATTCCCAAGTGCTGCTGGGTTCAGGGACCACTCTTTGGAAACTGCTGATATAAAATAGCACTGTCATACCAGAAAGGCCCTCTTCTCCCTTTTACCTCTCTCCCCAGGCAATTACAGTCCTGATTTCTAGCACTGTGATGAGTTAGCCTATTCCTGCACTGCACAAATTGAATTATTCAGTATTCATTTATGTCTGGCTTTTTTTTTCATACAATATAATGATTTTGAGATTCACCTGTGTTGTTGCATGGGGTTTATTCCCTTTTACCTGCTGACTAGCATTCCATCATGTGATTCATGTGACTATATCACAATTTGTTTATTAGTTCTGTTGACAGACATCTGATTTAGTTTCAATTTTGGGATATTATAAATAAAGCTTCTGTGAACATTAATGTACAATTCTTTTTGTGGTTATGTTTTCATTTCTCTTAGGTAAATACCTAGGAGTAGAATTGCTGGGTTCTAGGGTAAATTTATGATTAATTTTGTAAGAAACTACCAAAATAGTTTTCCATAGTGGTTGTAATGTGGTCGAATTGTGACTAAATTTTCATTGACTCTAGTGAAGATCCTAGACATTGACTACACTGAAGGACTTTTTGTCAAAGAAGAAAGGTCTGTAGTGGACAAGGAAGCTTGGCAGTGTTACCCTTTGGAATATACATGTGGCTAACCAGCAGTGACCATGGAACTCTTTTAAATCCTGAGAGAATTGACATCTATGTGTAGACTTAAAAAAAAATGTAAAAAAAAAAATGTAGTTCACCATTCATTCAAAGAACACTTTTATTATACTTTAAGTTCTGGGGTACATGTGCAGATTATGCAGAATTGTTACATAGGTATACCCATGCTACGGTGGTTTGCTCCATCCATCTCCCCATCATCTACATTAGGTATTTCTCTTAATGTTACCCCTCCCCAATACCCTCAACCCCCTACTGTCCCTCCCCTAGCCCCCAACCCCCCAACAGGCCCTGGTGTGTGATGCTCCCCTCCCTGTGTCCATGTGTTCTCATTGTTCAATACCCACTTATGAGTGAGAACATACGGTATTTGGTTTTCTGTTCTTGTGTCAGTTTGCTGAGAATGATGGCTTCTAGCTTCATCCATGTCCCTGCAAAGGCCATGAACTCATCCTTTTTTATGGCTGTGTAGTATTCCATGGTGTGTATGTGCCACATTTTCTTTATCCAGTCTATCATTGATGGGCATTTGGGTTGGTTCCAATTCTTTGCTATTGTAAACAGTGCCGCTGTGAAAATACATGTGCATGTGTCTTTATAATAGAATGATTTATAATCCTTTGGGTATATACCCGGTAATGAGATTGCTGGGCCAAATGGAATTTCTATTTCTAAATCCTTGCAGAATCACCATATTGTCTTCCACAATGGTTGAACTAATTTATACTCCCACCAGCAGTGTAAAAGCATTCCTGTTTCTCCACATCCTCTCCAGCATCTGTTGTCTCCAGATTTTTTAATGATTGGCATTCCAACTGGCCTGAGATGGTATCTCAATGTGGTTTTGATTTGCATTTCTTTAATGATCAGTGATGATGAGTTTTTTTTCATGTTTTTTGGCCACATCAATGTCTTCTTTTGAAAAGTGTCTGTTCATAGCCTTTGCCCACTTTTTGATGGGGTTGTTTCTATTTTTTTCTTGTAAATCTGTTTAAGTTCTTTGTAGATTCTGAATATTAGCCCTTTTGTCAGATGGGTAGATTACAAAAATTTTTGCCATTCTGTTGGTTGCCGGTTCACTCTAATGATAATTTCTTTTGCTGTGCAGAAGATCTTAAGTTTAATTAGATCCCGTTTGTCTATTTTGACTTTTATTGCCATTGCTTTTGCTGTTTCAGTCATGAAGTCCTTGCCTATGCTTATGTCCTGAATGGTATTGCCTAGGTTTTCTTTTAGGGTTTTTATGGTGTTAGGTCTTACATGTAAATCTTTAATCCATCTGGAGTTAATTTTTGTATAAGGTGTAAGGAAGGAGTCCAGTTTCAGCTTTCTGCATATGGCTAGCCAGTTTTCCCAACACCATTTATTAAACAGGGAATCCTTTCCCCATTGCTTGTTTTTGTCAGGTTTGTCAAAGATCAGTTGGTTGTAGATGTGTGGCATTTCTTCCGGGGCCTCTGTTCTGTTCCATTGGTCCATATCTCTGTGTTGGTACCAGTACCATGCTGTTTTGATTACTGTAGTCTTGTAGTATAGTTTGATGTTAGGTAGCATGATGCCTGTAGCTTTGTTTATTGCTTAGGATTGTCTTGGCTATGTGGGCTCTCTTTTGGTTCCATATGAAGTTTAAGGTAGTTTTTCCCAGTTCTGGGAAGAAGGTCAATGGTAGCTTGATGGGGATAGCATTGAATCTATAGATTACTTTGGGCAGTATGGCCATTTTCATGATATTAAGTCTTCCTTACCATGAGCATGGAATGTTTTCCATCTGTTTGTGTCCTCTCTTATTTCCTTGATCAGTGGTTTGTAGTTCTCCTTGAAGAGATCCTTCACATTACTTTTAAGTTGTATTCCTAGGTATCTTATTCTCTTTGTAGCAATTGTGAATGGGAGTTTGCTCATGATTTGGCTTTTTTCTTTTTTTCTTTTTCTTTTTTTTTTTTTTTGAGATGGAGTCTTGCTCCTTTGCCAGGCTGGAGTGCAGTGGAGTGATCTTGGCTCACTACAACCTCCCCGCCACCCCCACCCCCACCAGGTTCAACCTATTCTTCTGCCTCAGCCTCCCAAGTAGCTGGGACTACAAGCGTGCACCATCACACCCGGCTAATTTTTGCATTTTTAGTAGAGACAGGGTTTGTCCATGTTGGTCAGGCTGGTCTCGAACTCCTGACCTGAGGTGATCTGCCCACCTTGGCCTCCGAAAATGCTGGAATTAGAGGTGTGAGCTACTTAGTCTGGCCTCAAAGAACAATTATTAAGCACTTACCGTGTATTAGCCATAGAAGGGCACATGGTTCCCAGTACTGCTCTGAGGAGCTCACACGTCAAGCAAATTCTTATACTTTAAGAAGGTGCAAGGCAGTGCCTTATATCTAAACTATCTTAATGCTAGTTTATCTGAATGTTATTTTTCCAGAAATTCTAAACATCAGACAGTGAAGACATAAAAAAACTTGAAAAACCAAAAAACTCCAGAACATTTCAAATCACTGGGGAAAGAGATGGATTTGTCAGTAAAATGGTGTTGGTCCAAGCGGAGTTCACCATCTGGGAAAAAATTGGAATTCAAACCTCCTATCAGGATGATGTCAACATATGCCAAAAAATTTAATGTAAAACAAAAACCATAAAAATATTAGGACAAATCACGGACATATTCTTTTCTAATGTCAGAATAGGGAAAGTGTTTTAAAATATTGCACAAAATCCAGAAATATAAAAGACCGTTAAATCTGATTATGTAAAAATGATGAATTTCTGCATGGCAAAACCCACCATAACCAAAGCCAAAAGATAAATGATTGTGTGTGTGTGGGTAGGGGAGGTAGGATTGTGACTCATATTACAGAGAACTGGTTTCCAATATATGTAATGTGTTTTAACAAACCTATTAAAAGTGGGCAAAGGCTATGAGCAGACTGTTCGCAGAAAATGAAATGCAAATGACTCTTAAACATATGAAAAGATGCTCAACCCACTCATGATAAGAGAAATGCAAATTAATTAAACAGAAATACATATTTTCAGTTATCAGATTGACAGAGTTCAGAAAACTTGATGAGACTACACTGGCAAGGGTGAGGATGTACAGTGTTGGAGGAGAGAGCATTTCAAATTGAGGGGAATTGCAGGAGCGGGGAGATGGAAATGGAAAAAGTAGGGCCGGCACATTAGAACAAGATAGGTGAGGTAATGTAGAGGCAGGCGGGTTGACTTTAGCAAGGAGCGACAGCTGGCGCTCTAGTGTCAAGGGAGAAGCAGGGAAACTAGACACAGCTCTACACAATAACTACAAATGCTAGTCACCACAGAGGCAGACAGCCCTACAAATAACAGCCCAAGGGAGTCACTTACCCCGAAAGGTTAAATTATTCCCAGCATTTTCCATTTAAGAGAGCCTTACAATGGAATTTTAAATGGAATGAAAATTTAACACTCCTAACAAATTATAATGTAAAATATATTTTTCAGTTATCTCAAATGTAGTTTTTGGAGAATGTATTTGAAGATGCTGAACAAATGAAATACATCTCTACTGGTTTAGCTGCTTATTGCTATTCGTAGCTTCTCTTATGGTGAGTTACGTTACATCACTGAATGTTTAGGACCAAAGTGTGCAGTCATGCCTGTGTCTCCCTTTCACTGCAAAGGTAAAGGCAGCACATAAGTAACTAATTAGGAGAGAGAGGAGCTATTAGTGTTGAATTTTGGAAAAGCAAGTAATGCATGTAATTTAACAGAATGATGCTTTTCTTTTTAATTCCCATCCCCCCGACGTTTCTTATCTTTGTGTGACTTCTGCCTCATCACTTATTTTACTTTCAGAATTCTGAAATTCATAATGCTCCTTAAAATGAAGGTACTGTCATTTTTACTGACTAGTTTAGTATTGGAGGTTAACAGATAACTGCTTGAGATACCTTTCGGTGTAGGATATTATAATTCTGTGTGGTACATTATAGTTTCAAGCATTGTATATTGTGGATTATGCCTGTAGATTTATACATATTAGGGGCAAATAGGGCACCAAATATTTAATGATATTCTTGATTGCTTACATTCCTAAAATAGAATGTAATTACATGTTCAAACCAACAACTTAACTTGATTTACATTTTCCTTCTCACTCACAATTTGGTTGCTATCTAGATTTTTAAAAAATTTAATCTTATGCCCAAATGTATTTCAATAGTTCCTTGAGTCACTAAGGCAAAAGGTTAAGGGAAAAAAGTATACCTAATAGAATACTTTGAATACTGACCAGCATGGATTGTGTAGTGTTTTCTGACAGTTAAGGTTATAGATTCTATTTTTAAAAAATGAAAACTAGCCGGGCATGGTGGCTGATTTCTGTAATTCCAGCACTTTGAAAGGCTGAGGTGGGCGAATCACCTGAGTTTGGGAGTTCAAGACCAGCCTGACCAACGTGGAGAAACCCTGTCTCTACTAAAGATACAAAATTTGCCAGGCACTGTGGTGCATGCCTGTAATCTCAGCTACTTGGGAAGCTGAGGCAGGAGAGTCGCTTGAACCCAGGAGGAGGAGGTTGCAGTGAGCTGAGATTGTGCCATTGCATTCCAGCCTGGGCAACAAGAACAAAACTGTGTCTCCAAAAAAAAAAAAAAAAAAAAAAAAAAATTAAAAAGGATAATACTGTGGTGTCAGATACATAGTATTATTTATGGTATCTGAAAAGCAGGCTTATTTTATATTGAATTCTTGTACAGATGGGCATTATCCAAGATGTCTGGTACTCACTCCAGTGCAAAGCTTTAGGAAGATAACCATTTGGTACCTTCCAGTGGCCTTTTCAGAGACTTTTCTGGGTAGAATATCTAATGATTGAGAAAATGTTGATATTTTAACTTGGGTATAATTTATCTTAGTTAAGAAGAGTTGATTTTGTTGGATTAGATGCAGATTGAAAAGTTTTATTTTCTAATATAAATATTGGGATGCTTAGGGATCTCTGTGTTCTTGAAGTTGTTTATTTTGTCTTTTTTCTTTAGCACCTTGTGGACAAGGGTGTATGACCTGTCCAACTTGGTGTTTTGGGCATATGTAGGTGTCTTCCTTTAGTGCCCTATTAGGGATTCAAATATAGTTATTGATAGATTGATAAATTATTGTCCACACTGTTTTCCATAATTGGGTAGTTTCAGTTCCATGTCTAGCTCAATCATCTCAGAAAATTAGGTAAGATTGTGTAGTTATTACAAAAAATGCATGTTTAATTTTGATTTTTCCATTTATGCTATTTTGGGAGCTTTTTTTTTTTAAAGACATAATACTCTTATTATTTATGCAATTTCATATCTTTTTGGAGAATCATTGTAATTTTTTGCCATTGAGTATGATGGTATCTGACTCAGAAAGGGAAGAAATACTGAAATTGCAATGAATGAGACTTAATTTCTCATTTTCTGCTAACCAAGTTACTACAGGTGTATCAGTTACGGACAAGCATCTATCTAGAAAGATAAAGTAGGATAGATTTAGGAGTCATCTTCTAATAGTTTGGGGAATAGGTTGCAAGGTATATTTCTGTCTTTGCTAATGCTTTGCCTCTTCCAACTGCCTCTCTCTGTACCTTTGAACCTGGAGTGATTTTTCCCCCATTTTTGATGTGGAAGACAGACTGACTTGTCTTTTTGTGTGTGTGTGAGACGGAGTCTGGCTCTGTCACCTCAGCTGGAGTGCAGTGGCGTTGTCTTGGCTCACTGCAGCCTCCACCTCCCAGGTTCAAGCAATTCTCCTGCCTCAGTCTCCTGAGTAGCTGGGACTACAGGTGTGTGCCTCCATGCCTGGCAAATTTTTTGTATTTTAGTAGAGATGGGGTTTCACCGTGTTAGCCAGGATGGTATTGATCTCCTGACCTCATGATCCGCCTGCCTTGGGTTCCCAAAGTGCTGGGATTACAGGCATGAGCCACTGTGCAGGCTAGACTGACTTATCTTGCTATTGAAGATAATATCATCCCCACCCGTTTGTGAGCTGCTATCTACATAGCCACCTTGGTGCAGATTTATTTCTAAAGCTAAACCAAACAGAATTTTGTTCTAAAATATATCTTTTGTGACTGCAGCCACATGAACCGTGAATAATCTATACATCTTGCTATTGAAATCAAATGGATTTTTGAGCTCTAGAGCTCTGCTTACTTGCGTATAGATGGTGCATTGTGTGTGGTAAGTATTTAGGAAATTAATATTTGGCCTTGGTCTTATCCAGCTTTCCAGATGGAGTTGAGAGTGATTTCTCTGAGAAACAGAAGCATCCCTCTCAGTTAAGATACATTTTTACTCTATTTATCAAACTTTGCTCTGTGCCAGTATGTTCTTTCCTAAGCAGTTTCTTTGTGTAACTATTGTATTTTCATTATATGTATGATATTGTATTAATAGACATGGTTCTGTAACTTAGAGTAGCCTTTAGCTCCATCTTTTACCTCGATTTGTTTGTTTGGCTTCTTCTTGGGTGACCCTAATTGGGTAGGTACCTTTTTTGCCTCCTGTGTGGGAGCAGCCAAATAATATTTTTCTTATTCTTATATGAAGTCTGGGGCAGTGCTTGTCATATGGCATGAAGTAGATGTAGCTTTTTCTTTTTTTTGTCTCACTCTGTTGCCCAGGCTGGAGTGCAATGGTGGTATCTCAGATTATTGCAACCTCTGCCTCCTGGGTTCAAGTGATTCTCCTGCTTCAGCCTCCCAAGTAGCTGGGATTACAGGTGTGCACCACCATGCCCAGCTAATTTTTCTTTTTTCTTTCTTTTTTTTTTAGTAGAGGCAGAGTTTCACCATATTGGCCAGACTGGTCTTTAGTAGACACAGAGTTTCACCATGTTGGCCAGCCTCAAGTGATCTGCCTGCCACTGCCTCCCAAAGTGCTGGGATTACAGGAGTGAGCCACCGTGCCCAGACAGATGTAGCATTTAAGGTCGCCTTGGTTCACTGGGCTAAAGGGGAGTACCTTATAATTTTTTATAGCTTCTGAGACCTGATGAACTGTGTGCCGTACAGGTAACTATAAAGTACTGTGAACAGTTGTGAACATTATAGTTTTCATTATATGGTTAAATATGTAAAATAAAATTCATTTATAGGAAATAAAAGCAAAAATATCTTTAATATTACATATATACACATATGTATGGATGTATATATGTAATATTAAAGATATTTACATCTTTAACATTACATATATACATCCATATATATGGATGTATGTAATGTTAAATATATTTAACATTACATATTTAATATGTACTGTTAAATATATTTAACATTACATATTTTATATGTAATATATTTAACATTACATATATACATCCATATATATTACATATATATGCGTGTGTGTGTGCGTATATATATATATACGCACACACACACGCATATATATATACACACACGGTTTTTAAATTTATTTTTAAGACAGGTTTCCCTCTGTTGCCCAGGCTGAAATGCAGTGCCACCATCACAGGTCACTGCCGCCTTAATCTTCTGGGCCCAAGTTATCTTCCCACCTCAGCCTTATAAGTAGCTGGAGCAAGTGCACACAACCATGCCCAGCTAATTTTTAATTTTCTTTTGGTAAAGACGGGGACTTGCTGTGTTGCCCAGGCTGGTCTTAAACTCAGGCTCAGGCAGTCCTCCTGCCTCAGCCTCCCAAAATGTTAGGATCACAGGTGTCAGCCACTACACTTGGCCTGTTTAAATATTTAAAATATAAACAGTTTGTTAACTTTTGGTTACCGATTTATTGTTTATTCTAGAACTATTTACTGAAGAACATTGTGTTTGGGCATTGTGCTAGGAGCCTGGGGAAACTGCCGAGGGTACAGAGAGGAAGACGACATGGTTTCTGTTCTCTAGAGGGACAGAACTAATAGGATATACGTATATGTGAAAGGGAGTTTATTGAGGAGAATTGACTCACACAATCACAAGGTAAATCCTAAGATAGGCTGTCTGCAAGTTGAGGAGCAAGGAAGCCAGTGGTGGATCAGTCTGAGTCCCAAAGCCTCAAAGGTAGGGGAGTGGACAGTGCAGCCTTCAGTCGGTGGCCAAAGGCCCGGCAGCCCCTGGCAAACTACTGCTGTAAGTTCAATAGTCGAAAGATAAAGAACTTGGAGTCTGATGTTCAGTTGCAGGACGCGTCCAGCATGGAAGAAAGATGAAGGCCAGAAGACTGAGCTAGTCTGCTTCGGCAGCCAAAGGGATGGTGCCCACCCAGATTAAGGGTGGGTCTGCCTTTCCCAGTCCGCTGACTCAAATGTTAATCTCCTCTAGCAACACCTTCACGGACACACCTAGGAACAGTACTTTTCATCCTTTGATCCAATCAAGTTGATACTTAATATTTACCATCACCCTGCCGTTGAGATTTCAGGCAAGTAGAGTGGTAGGTATGTGCAAGTATCTGACCTACGCCTGATAGAGAAACTTATGTAGAATGCATATGAGAATGAAAGAGGAAGTGAGAGAGCCTCTCGGGGAAATTTGTGCAGAGCTATATTCTGATGAGTGTCAGTATTTATGTAATGAGTAGAGGAGCAAGGGCAGGAGAGAGAGGCAGAAGGAGAGATTTGGTGAAGAGTATGGTGGAATGGAAAAAGGCAAAGATTTCGAGGAGGAAGTGATCAACACAAAGAAAAGGAGGATGAAGATGTTAAAATTCATCAGCTGTTTTAGCACAGGACACTCTTTGGTGAGGACAGTTCTAGTGGAGTAATGGGCACAGAAGCCGTAGTATAGAGATCTGGAGAATAAATGAGCAGAAAATGGGGGTGAGTAGGCACAGCTAGTTGTTTTAAGAAGTTTGTTAGAGAAAAGGCAGAGGGACTTTGATGGAGAGACAAGTTCAAGGAAAGGGTGCACATGGATGTGTGAAATGAAAACCTCTTTTTTTTTTTTTTCCTTTTTTTGAAATGGAGTCTTGCTCTGTTGCCAGGCTGGGGTACAGTGGTGTGATCTCTGCTCACTGCAACCTCTGCCACCCAGGTTCAGGTGATTCCCCTGCCTCAGCCTCCCGAGTACCTGGGACTACAGGCATGTGCCACCACGCCTGGCTAATATTTTGAATTTTAGTAGAGATGGGATTTCACCATGTTGACCAGGACGGTCTCGATCTCCTGATCTCGTGATCCACCCACCTCAACCTCCCAATGTGCTGGGATTACAGGCGTGAGCCACTGTGCCCAGCCAAAATACTGAAAACCTCTTAAGGCTCAGGAGACTTGAGCTTCCTGGCAGATGGAGGAGAGGAATACACAGGAGATGAAATTGAAGATTAAAGAAAAAGGGATGGCAATCCATGGACCAGGGTCTGAAAGGAAATAGGAGAGGATGTATAGTACAAATAATTAATGCCTTAGGCCATTTTGTTTTATTTATATCTCAATTCTTTAATCTGCTGGAACCCTAAAGAACGATGTTATGCTTACACCAAACTGGAGAAGCAGCAAACATAACATTAGTAGCTTAATTCCTGACAAAGTTCCACCATTACATTCAGTTTAAGAAAGATGAATTCAGGAAGAATGAGCTAGAAACTGTGCATAGAAGTTAGATAATGTTGGGGGTTTTAGATAGAAAATGCACTGGCGGAGATGGATGTAAAGCTGCAGTTTGAGAATTTGTGTGCAGTTAGGTAGATTGGGAAGGAAATTTGTTTCATGTGTATATAGAACCAATTGGGCAACATGTCTCCTGCCTTTAAGGACACAGGTTTGATGAAAATGGAAGAGTGTGGACTAAGGTATAATGAGATTTGTTAGAGGAGGGAATGGGGAATTAATGAAGGAATTTTTGAAGGCTTGTTTAGATTTTTTGGTTCTGGGAATAATGACCAGAAGTATTAAACTGGCATGGTCAAACTATTAATTGTTAATAAATTCCTTTAAAAATATTGTGAGGAGTGTTTGGAAGTAATTGCAGCCTGCGTACTGAAAAACGCTTACCTGTCTCCCACGTGCAGGCCTTTATAAAGGTTTTGGTGCTGCAGATAGGACGCCACACAGTGTTTTCAAGGTCTGACCTTGGCTGAAGTCTCCTGCCACCTCTCACAAATTCACCCTTGTGGGTTTGTTTTCTTCCTCCTCCCTCTCCTCTCTTCCCTCCTCTCCCCTTCCTCCCACCCTCTCTCCCATCCTTTTCTTCCTTCTCTTTCTCTCTTGATGGGGTATTGCTCTGTTGCCCGGGCTGCAGTGCAGTGGTGCAATCATAGCTCACTGCAGCCTCAGAACCCCTGGGCTCAAGTGATCCTCCTGCCTCAGCCTCACGAGTAGCTGGGACTAAAAGCATGAGCCACTATGTCTTGCTAATTATTTTTATTTTTTGTAGAGACAGGGTCTTGCTATGTTGCCCAGGCTGGCTTTGAACTCTTGGCCTCAAGCTAGTCTTCAGCCTTGGCCTCCCAAAGTGCTGGGATTAAGGGTGTGAGCCACTGAGCCCAGCCAGAAATTGCTTCAAAACATTCTTCAAAGTATTTATAAAGTAAGTAGAGCCTGGGAGGCTAAAAATTACTTACCTCTCTCCCACATGCAGGCCTTTATAAAAGGTTTGGTGCTATAGGTAGGAATGCCACACAGACTCTTCAAGATCTGGCTTCGGCTTTAGTTTCCTTCTGCCTCTCACAGGTTCACCCTTGTGGGTTTTTTCCTTGATGTCTTTCTTTTTTTCCTCTCAGCTTAGTGAGGTATAATTGACAAATGGAAATTGTATCTATTCAAGGTGTACAGTGTAATGATTTGATATATGTATACATAATGTAATGATCTCCAATCAAATTAACACATCCTTCATTACACGTGGTTGCGCTGTGCATGTGTGGTGAGACTAGTAAGATCAACTCTTAGAAAATTTTAATAGAGTAATACTAACTATAGTCACTATGCTGTTTGTTAGACCTCCAGAACGTAGTCATAACTGAAAGTTTGTACTCTTTGACCAGCATCCCCTTATTTCCCTCACACTCCAGCCTCTGGCAACCACTGTTCTACTCTCTGCTTCTATGGGTTTGACTTTTAGTCCACATATAAGTGAGATCATACAATATTTGTCTTGCTGTGCCTGGCTTATTTCACTTCGTATCATCTCCTCCCGGTTCGTCCACATGGTTGCAAACAGCAGGCTTTCCTTCTTTTTTATGGGTAAATAATATTCCATTGTGCGTAGATACCACATTTTCTTTACCCATTCATCCCCTGATAGACATTTAGGTTGATTCTGTATCTTGGCTATTGTGAATAGTGCTGCAATGAACATAGGTATGCAGGTATCTTTTTGAGATACTGATTTCTTTTGGCTATATACCCAGTAGCGGGATTGCTGGATCGTATGGTAGTTCCATTTTTAATATTTTGAGGAACCTTCTTCTGTTTCCTGTAATAGCTGTACCAGTTGTCTTTTGGCTTATATTTAAAAACAACTTTATTGAGATATAATTTACATATCATTAAATTTCCTCATTTAAGAGTATAATTCAGTTATTTCTTAGTAAATTCACAAAATCATGCAACATCTCCCCAGTCTAATTTTACAATGTTTTCATCATCCAGAAAAGAAACCTTGTGTCCATTTGCAGTCACTCCCCTTCCCACACCCAGCCGCAGGCAACCACTAATCCACTTTAAAAATTTATACATAATAATTAAACGTATTTATGGCATATACTTGATATTTTGATGCCTACAATGAATAATGATCAAATCTGGGTAATTAAGATATCCATCACCTCAAACATTAATAATTTCTTTGTGTAGAGAACATCCCAAATCTTCTAGATGTTTTGAAATACAGCATAAAATAATAACTATAGACCCCCTACTGTGCTGTTGAACATTAGACTTAATCTTTCTATATAAGTATATATTTGTTATCTGTTAACTGACCTCTCTTCATCTTCCTCTCCCTGCCACCCTTCCCAGCCTCTGATAATAATCTTTCTATTATCTCCCTCCATGAGATCAACTTGTAGCTCCCACAGGAGAGTCTGAGGACATGTGGTACTTGTCTTTCTGTGCCTGGCTTATTTTGCTTAGCATAGTGGCACCCAGTTCTATCCATGTTGCTGCAAATGACAGGATTTCATTCTTTTGATGGCTGAATAATATTTCACTCTGTATCTGTATCACAATTTCTGTATTCATTCATCTGTTGATAGAAAAATTGATTTCATATGTTGGGTATTGTGAATAGTGCCACAAGAAACTTGGGAGTGCAGATATCTCTGATTTGCTTCTTGTTTTTTTTTTTTTTTTTTTTTTTTTTTTTTTTTTTTTTTTTTTGAATTTAAGACTTGTTTCTTTGATAAAATACAAAAAAAATTTAAAAAAAAAAATTTAATTTAAATTT
>CAUYLG010046959.1:0-197585 GCA_963573385.1 Cacajao melanocephalus | reverse complement strand
TCTCTTAATCTGTCTTTCTCTCATTCCTTTGTCACCACCGAACTCGGGGTACCCATGGGTGATGTGGGGCTGGCTCTCTACATTCTGGTGCCCAATGTGGGGCTCATGGATCCCTATATTCTGGTGCACCATCATGTGGGGCTCATGGATTACCTACAGGAGAGTATCAGGATAAATAGCTAATGCATACTGGGCTTAATACCTAGGTGATGGGTTGATAGATGCAACAAACCACCGTGGCACACATTTACCTTTGTAAAACACCTACGCATCCTGGATATGTATCCTGGAACTTAAAATAAAATAAAATAAAATTGTTTTAAAAGAAAAAAAATATACCACTATAGGTAGTATCATGTATTACTCAAAACTATGCATGAGGAATCAAATACAAATACAAAATAAGCCATGGGACCACAGTGACACTCGAGTCACACTTCAGAACAATGGGCGTGACAGTGCCTTTCTCCCAGGTTGGTTTTGAACTTTAAATACTCGATAGCTGTTTAGTTTAACACATGGCACAGAGAAATGATTTTAGAATTGGAAAGAAAAAATAAAACTCTGAATTCTTCAAGACTAAATCTCTCAAACCCACTGTGAATTCTGAGACTAGGCTAAAGCTTAAAGGGGGACTTTCCCCAACCCCTGCAAGCTGCTGTCAGCCTCACGGGGCTCTAACCTTTACCTGTGGGGACATAGACGCCCACTTTAGAAAGGCGAACTTGGCCAATCATGGTTTATTCAGAATTCCTTCCCCAGTGGCTCCGGGAGGCATGTCCTGAGCTACACCACCTTCCTTTTCCCCTCTCTCTCCCTCCCTCTTATGTACTGTTTCCCAAATTCCAGCCCCTCTGCTTGGCTTCATTGCTGGAAAACAAAATCTTCCTTTAGCCAGAAAAATAAGTGTTAAATAGACTCAGGCCATCAGTCTAGACACAGCCATGACACCACCTCTGGAGAACATGTCTTTGGCCCTCAGGTGAGCTGACTTTGTTTCTTGGCTCCAGCATCCAACTCCTGCCACAGACCCCTGCTGCTGGCGTTGCTTGAACCAAGTAAAACTTCTGATCCCCTTCTCCTTGTGCCCTCCCTCTTTCACATCCACACTCACAAACACACACATACACAATCACGTCATGGGTGAAGCTGCTGACTTTGTGATGATTTAGACACAAGCTGTCACAAGTAAGTAGTACAATTAAAGTTATTCCCCTTCGAATGGACTGAAAAGTGCACTTTTCTTGTTCCCTATAATTGAAATGGATCAAAGATAAGGTGCCAAACCCAACAGCTTAGGTGGGATGTAGCTTGGGCATATTTGCTGAAACTAAGGCTTTTCCTGTTCAGCATCTTCCTTCAGTCATCACATGGAACCTAGAATGAAGGCATCAATCTATGTTTTTATTTACAAAAGCACCTCTGTTTATTTCTATAAAAACAGTCACTATTTTTTCCAAAGTAAACACGAGTCATTGTTATATGTTTTCCCAGACAATATTAGTGTGAAACAGCTTTGGAGGACTGTTGCTGAATCACATCAACTAAAGTAGAAACATCACATTTAAAATGCTGCAGGATTTCCTAACTGAATCCTTTCTCTGTCTCATTCCCAGGCTTCTAGGGCCCACAGCAGCAGTTGATTTTCTTTTTCTGTCACGTTACATCCAGAGATGTCCCATCCAGAGTGGAGGTGCAGCCTTTGAGTGGCCCAGTGGTTCCCATGCTACTTGATCTTGCTGCAAAAAGCCCAGGAGCTTTTTTACAGAACCTGTTTTTAGGCAGGAAGGACACCGGGATAGAGAAGACTCAGCCTCCCGGATGAAACTCACTCCCTGCAGCAAGTCTAAGAACCTAAGTGTTAGGCAGGTGAATTGGTCAGAAATAGAGCTTAGGTGCTGTATCAGAATCATGCAGGCTCAACTTCCCACACTCTGAAATCCTCCGAGTTAGAAGGCATTCCAGGTTAAAATTTTTCTGCTTCTCTAGAATTTTCCAGGTAATGTTGAAACTGAAACACTTGCTCAGGAGGATGACTGCACAAACATCCTCAAGGTCATCTAGAGGCCAGGTGAGAGGGAAGGTTTTCTACAAAGCAGGACGTGGCACCACAAAGAAGACGTTGATAAGGCCAGCATCTTTATCTAAAATGGACAGGCTGCCACTCCGCCTCCCTCCCTGGAAGCTCTATGTGCTTTTTATTTGATGTGGCAAATGTCCCGCTGAGCAGAACTCATGAAGGTGTCAGGATGTCAACCTGGGGTAAGGACAGTGATGTGCTGGTAAGTGATTAACCACCAGCCAGTTCTCAGAGGGGCGAGACAAAGGCTCCGATAGGTCTCATTTGCCAATATCCATGGTGTAAATATTCCCACCACGGTCAATTTCAATCTACAAACATGACTCACTGAACATGGAGTGGGTCAGGCTAGGCAGCAGCAATACTGTGCAGTATTGCATCACTCAGACACAAGAGTTCCAACAGCCCCAAGACCCTAAGTGATAACAAAAAGGCACTCAAGTAATTCAGAAGTGATATACATACAGTATTTGTCACTTTTTTCTATAATAGAATATATTTAATTTTAAATGCACATAATTAAAATGTCAACCATGGCTGTGTTTAACAACCACATCCCTGGTAAAAGCTGGCTTTAGTATGCCATTGGAAATAGGCTTTTCTGACATTTCTCACCATTTATAGTATTGTTTTAATTTTCAAAAACACTCTATTGCAAATAACTGTGAAAGGATGGATGTTTTAGCATGCATTTGCTGCTTTCCCTACCTTCCTGCAAACAGTGTTCTTCACTCTGCTACACTGTGATATTTTTCCGTTGCTTTTGTAGCACCCTACAGATGTATGTGCTTATTATCTATGCAATTTAAAGTTCCCCTCCACTAGAATCTAAGTGTTGAGAGGCAGAAAGTTTGACTCTCATATCCCTTAAAGTGTCACTGGTGTCTGCAACCTGGCACTTAGTGGCAGAGTGGGCTCTCAGTAAACACTCATCAGATGAAAAAGAGTTTTGTCAATTATTAACACGTCCCTTTTCTACACGAGCGCCATTGAGATCGGGAGGAGTACAAATCCTACCTCAAACAGTGCACAAAACAAAGGGTGGTGTACACAGCGGAAGGTTAAAGAATGTTGCCCTGCCACTTGAAAACAGGATTTTCATCCCTGTGCTCTTCAGATGGGACAAAGGTGAAACCATTTTGTCCTAACCATGACACGGCTCCTCGTTTCCATATCTAAGCCCTACATTAAACTAATGTAAGTCCTATGGCTTCTTTTAAAGAAGGCTCACGTTTTTGCTGTGTGCCTACCCGGTTGGAACAAATGCTCTTTTGGCAGACTGATACAGAGACGCAGAGAGAAAGGAACTTGAAGGCCCGGTCAGTGCTGGGCAAGCCCCCCACACAGCCTCAGCGACGCCGCCCCTCGCCTGAGTTGGCACAGCTCTGCAGAGACCGTGTCAGGGAGGGGATCCTGGAGGGGAAGGTAGCCTGTTTCCTGGGGAAATGTCAGTCTGGATTTTCCCAGTTAGGCTCAGCTTCAAACTGGGAAGTTTGTGTTTGAAGAAAGAAGAAGGTGGCAATTCTCAGTAAACAGCATGCTTCCAGTATTTATTATTGAGTCTTATCCAAGGATAGTTCAATACTTCTCATAGTTTAGTTCCAGTCTAAAGGCATCGTATATGCGGCTCTCAATCAGACTTTAGTTTCGGGTTCTCTTTGTACAGACGGCGTATTTAGGTGTCCCCCTCCCTCAACAAGTAAGTATGAACATCTGGTGAAGAAATACTACAAAAGACTGAAGCTATGTATTAAACACTTTGATTTGCATGAAGGTAGCCATCATTCCCTATTCTTTCTTTTTTTTTTTTCCTTTTTTGATAGAATACACTTTTCTAAAATTTCAATTGGACAGAAACATTTTAGTGCATGTTGGGAATAATTGCATGGCGATGGAAAGAGCTCTCACATTTACTGCTGAGCGACCTATTCCTGGATGGTAGCCCAAATTAGCCAGCCATTCCATCCGGCACACCAGGACGTGCTTATGAATTAAACCCGAACACAGAAGGTGTGATGACACCATATCCAAAAAATTAATCCTGGCTCCAAGAAAGCTTACTAGCAGGAAGACACACAAGGGTTAATGCAATTTCCATCCCAGTGAGTCTTGCTTGCCATTATTTTCTTTTTCTTTTCTCCCTTTTAACTGATTCGTAGCATAAAATCTTCCTGGACACCTAATTATCAAGCCAGCTCACAGTCACAGCTGTCTGCTTGGAGAACCCATTAGATGCAGCAGTTGAAGCCTCCATAATTCCCCAAACTTCCCGGTTGTGAATATTAAGAAAAGATTTTTACATGTCATATGCAATTCGAAGGTGGTGTGAATGGCCTCGGAGATGACGAGTCTTGAATGCTTGTCCATCACTCCATTCACTGGTTACAGGTGGTCTCATTTTCTACTTTCAGATATCGGCTGGCTATGACAGCAGGCACTTAATTTGCATGTTCGACAGACAACAAACGGCCCCGTGCATGTCAAAATAGGTGGTGATGCGTGACAGTTCCTACACAATACTGTCTCCTCTTTGTGTGACCTTTGACCTCTCTGCATGTCTTTTTTCCACAATCAGAAAAAAAAGTATGCACTTCTCTGCTTTGGAATAAATTTGATACCAAATTGATTATTTTCCTTTCTTCTTCCTCTTCCTCCTCCTTTTCTTTTCTTCCCCCCTCCTTTTAAAGGGTGCTATGCATCCGAATTTTTCATCTTAACTGCTACAAAACTCTGCCAGAAGAACCTCATAAAATTTAAAAAATAGGGAGCCGGTGCAGACAGGAAGCTGTCTTGTCGAAATCCACTGTAGTTAAATTGCTTGGAACTTTTTTTTATAAATGTCGCCTTCCAGAGAGAACTCTAATCGGGTTAATTTTTATTTAAAAAGATCATAAAATTAGAATCTTTAAGGCTTTTCTTTAACTTGTGTTAATTAGATTCTTGTCCTTGCAACACTTTAAATATTAATATTTCACCATGGTTTGAAATTACCTTCTCTAATTGCAGGTTTGGCCTCTTTGTATTAAATATAACACTGAACTATTCTAATTTTCTGTAATAGGCATAATGAGTCTCAACCCCTTGCTGTACTTGCAACACAAACCTGCTAATGAGAACACAGCTCACAAGTGTGCTTAAAAGGTTAAAAGAGTGTGAGTCTGAAAATGCCCTGGCTTGCTGCTGACATCAGAGAATCCCAAGACCTCTGCATTTTGGGGGATCCTCAGCAAATTATGCAGCTTTTAGATTTCTGCTGGAGTGTCTGTTGCTCATACGTCAAGGAGGGGTGCTTGGGGCTCTGACCCAAAGCTCTCAGGGAGCCCACACACCCCTTGTCTCAGCAGAGAGGAGCGTAATCCTCTCCCCAATCCTATTTTAGTGCTGGTTCTTGTTTTAATTAAAAATTAAACCATGACAGCAGATAATCATGCCTCTTGGGTCTCATAAGATTTGACTTGCAGCTGTGAAGCCAATCCCAGGGGGGTGATTACCCCCTGATTGCCACACCCCATGAGGGTCGCCCTATAGAGAGCCCACAGAGGGTGCAGGGTTAGGTGTCTGGCCAAATCTCCAAACAAGGGGCACCTTCTTGACAGGGGATGAATTTACACACCACACTCCAACATAGATGCTCAGAATCAAGGGATAGTATTTCCTGTAATCTTGGCTGGGACTTGTATCTTCCAGATGAAGGAACTGAAGATTGAAGGGGAGCACCCTAACTGAGCAGAGGCTTGGCTCAGCCTGCAGGCAGCCCTCCCTGTCTCCATTCCAACTCCCCACGTCCTCTCTGGAAAGTCTCTCATCAGGCCTGGAGGGAGTGTACCAAATTAAAACAAAAGTTTAAAAAACATAAAATTTCCAAGGAGATGATTGCTAGTCTTATTTGCACATTTCTCCAAAAAAGTAAGTGAACGTTTGCCTATTGGTTTTGATGCAGCAGGTTATTTTAATTCAATTCAATAATAGGTTGTGGTCAGTAAAACCCTGGTGTCCATGCCAGCTGGACCCTACTGCAGCCCACTCCTGGTGCTCACCTGCATAATTGCACTGATCACCTTAAAGCCCGACATTGAATTTGCAAAACCGCAGGCTGCACAGTGCTGTGTTTATGTGTGTGTGAAGGTCCCATGTTTAAGTGATGTGTGTGGGTATGGACCATGAGCAACGGTAGGGGAAGCAGTGTCTTTGCCTGTGTATTTCAAAGTCTATCATTTGTGCCTTCCCTATTGAGGCTGTGAGACAAACTGTGGAAAGAACTCAGGGCAGCTGCTCCAGCGTTTGTGAATATGGAAAAGTGGACAGAGCCCTGAACTTGGTGCCAGACACCCATTCCTGTCTAGTTGTGTGATATTAGGCAAGTGTTTTAAACTCTCTTTACCTTTGATTTTCTCATTTACTAAAAAGGAATAACAGTATTATTTACCTCATAGGCTTATGGTGAGAATTTAGTGAGTAAATAGTTAGAAAGTATAGTAGGTTAAATAGCCTCCCAGAAAACTTGTGTCCACTGAGAAGAGAATCTTTGCAGACATAATTGGTTAAAGATTTTAAGATTAAAATACCTTGGATTTATAGGGCCCCTAACTCCAGTGGCCAGTGTCTTTGGAAGGACAGCAAGAGAGGCAAAGAGAAGGTCATCTGACAGTGGAGAGGGAGATTAGAGTGATGCGTCCACAAGCCAGATGATGCTGGGATTGCTGACTGCTGTCAGGAAGCCGGAGGGAGACACGGAAGAGACTCTCCTTCAAGCCCTCAGAAGGTACCAACCCTATCTGTTATCAGCAGTGGGCTCTCTACCCTCAGTAAATAGAAATAGACCAAGAATCTGAGTCTGATATGGGCTTGAATAAGGCAGTTCATATTGGGGCTTTCATCTTGAGCTGAAAGGGACACAAGAACAGCATCTTATTATCATCTTAAATCTCCAACCACAGGTGTAATTTTTGATATTAAATGGAAGCAATGGTTAGATTAGAACAAACGGAGATATCACTGGGTATGTGCAATTGGGGAGGGTCTTTTGGAAAGTCCTTTTAGTTGACAGGAAGCCGGGGGTGAAAGTATTCCATTTGTCTCAGATGTGATTGGTCTATTTTGTGAAAGGGGGTGTTTGCGGTTGCAAGGCTGAAAGGCTCAGTGCATTTATGGTATCCAGGTGTGCGTGAGGAAAAACGATGAGGGGGGTCTCTGCCCTGTTTTTCTACCTGCTTCATGTCAATACTTTGATCTTGGACTTTTGGCCCCCAAACTGGGAGACAATATGTTTTTCAAATATTTTTTCCAGTTTTTAATACACATAACAACATTTACCACTTTAATTATTTTTAAGTGTACGGTTCAATGGTACAGTGTCAAATACATTCATAATGCTGTAAGCCATCGTCATCATCCATCTCCATAAATTTTTATCTTGTAAAGCTGAAACACTGTGCCCGTTAAACAATTATTTTCCATTTTTTGCTTTCCTGAATCCTTGGCAATGATCCATTTACTTCATGTCTCTATGATTTTGTGTATTCTAAGTATAGCCTTTCTTGCTGTGTTCAACCTTTTATTAAAATATAAAATATCTTTTTCTCTCATGTAAACTTTCTTGATTTAAATTTAATTTTGTCTGTTAATATAACCATACCTGCTCTCTTCTCGTTACTATTTGCAGAAAATATCTTTTTCCATTTGTTCACTATTAGTCAATTTATGTCTTTGGATACAAAGTGAGTCTTGTAGATGGTATATAGTTGGATAATGTTTTTCTGATGTTACTGTTTTTAATTCATTCTGCCAATGTATATCTTTTGATTTGAGAATTTAATCCATTTATATTTAAAGTAGTTACTGATAAGGAGGGTCTTATTTTCATCATTTTGCAATTTGTTTTCCATATGCTTTATAGCATTTTTGTCCCTCATTTCCTGCACTATTGTATTTGTTCATGTTTAGTTGATTTTTCTTAGTGAAATGCTTATATATTTTTAAATTTTATTTTCAAATATTCTATAGCTATTTTCTTTGTAGTTCCAATAAAGATTACACTTAACATCCTAAAATTATAACACTAATTTGAATTTTTACCATAATAAATTCAATAACATACAAAACGTTGCTCCTTTAACAGTTTCCTCTCCTTCTTTTCCGGTTGTTGATGTCAGGAAGTTATATCTTCGTGCATTGTAATTTGTGCATTGTGTAGCCCAAGATATAAATTAATAATTCTTTTAAATCATGTAGAAAACAAAACATGCAGTTATAATCCATTGTTACAATGATACCAGCTTTTATAATTGTGAATGTATTTATGTTTATTGAGATCTTTCTTTATACAGTTTTGAGTTATTGTCTAGTGTTCCTTCAATTCACCCTGCAAGACTCCCTTAATCATTTCTTTTAGATAAGTTCTAGTAGTAATGAATTTCCTCAACATTTTAAAATCTGGAAAGGCTTTAATTTTCTTTCTCATGCTGTCTTTCTCAATACATCTTCCCCAATATTAGATTCTTTCCCAGTATGTCTTCCCACATGTTAAATTCTTTGCCCTCCAAAGTTTCTGATAGTATATTAGCTAATAATCTTATGAGGGAATTTTTTGTGTGACAAGTCGCTTCTCTCTTGCTTTCAAGATTTTCTTTGTCTGTTTGTCTTTCTCTCTGCCTCTGTCCCTTTGCCTTTCTATCTTTGACTTTGGAAACGTAGATTATAATGTGTCTTGGTGTGCGTCTCTTTAAATTCATTTTACTTGGAATTTTTTGAGCATTTGGATGCTTATGTTCATGTCTTTCACCAAATTTGAAGAATTTTTAGCCATTTTTTAAAAAAATATTCTGTCTTCTTTTTCTTTCTCTTTTCTGGAATTCTCAAAATGTGTATGTTGACCTGCTTGATGGTGTCTGACAGGTTCCTTAAACTTGGTTCCCTTTTCTTCAATATTTTTTCTTTCTGTTCTTCAGACTTGATATTTTTTTTTATTTCTGTCTTCAAGTTCACTGATTTTTTTCTGTCTTCTCAGATCTGAATCTGTGAATTTTTTATTTCTGGCATTATACTTGTCATGCCAATTTTTTTTTTAAATTTCTCTTTAGATTTTCTATCTCTACATTGATATTGCCATTTTCTTAGTACATTATTTTCTTTTCTTTCTCTGCATCTTCCTTTCATTCTTTGAGCATCTTTTTAAAGTCAGTTGTTTGATATCTTTGCCTAGCAGGTCTGCCAACAGGTCTTTTTTAGGGAGGGGCAGTTTCTGTTGATTTATTTATTTTCTTTGGTTGGGTCATGCTTTCTTGTTTCTTTGTGTACTTTATAATTTTTGTTTATTTAAGAAATTGGACATTTGAATCTAACAATGTGGTAACTCCAGAAATCAAATTCTATTCCCCACCCCTGTCTCTACTCCAGGGCTTTCTGTTTTGTCTCTTTAAAATTTTATTTATTATTATAGGTTATCTCTGTGGGAAGGACTAACCTCATGTGTATATTCAAAGTTTTCATAGGTCTTCTCTAAACTTGTCCCTTTTTCTAGGTATGCACAGTCACTTTATACTTTTCTTTATATATGCAGTTGCTTTTGAATGTCTTTGACTTTAATATCAGGCTCCCATAAGGTAAAAAAGGAGGGAAATGAAGGAGGTACAAAGGAAAGGGTGTTGGCTCTTTAAATTCCTTGGAAGTCACTAAAGTCAGAGGGGAGGAGCTTGCAGCCTTGTGGGGGAGATATGGCAACATTGGCAGCCCACCTCCTCCTGTGAGATCATTATTCTTACTAATCACCTATATACTTTGTAATTGTGTTTGGTGATTAATAAGAATCTTCTTTATTTTTGTATATTTATCTTATATCCAACAGTTTGGTCTAAATCTCCTAGCAGCTATAAAAACTTATCTATAGATTCTCAAGGTTTTGTATGTAGACATAATACTGTTTCTATAGGGAAACTTTTGTTTTCAATTTCAATTTGCATAGTTTTTGTTATTCATTTGTTTCTTGTCTCACTGTACGTGCAAGAAACACATGTAATGTTGAAGTCAAATGGGAAAAATGGACATCACTGGCTTATTACTGATTTTAAAAAGAATAATATCATTCTGCCATCAAGCATATCAGTTTTATATCTAGATATCCCATATTAAGTTGAAACATTTTTTCTTCTTCTATTTCTACTTGGAAACAAAATGTTGAAATGACCTAGTTTTTATCCATATCTATTGAGAAGGGCATTTGGAATGAACAACTGATTTAATTTCCAAAGTGAATTAAAATTCAATGCATGTGGAATTTCTTATGATGTAATATGTCAAGTAGGGAAGCTAACTTTATTGAATTTTTTAAAAATATGACTACTAAATTGCCTTAATATGAAATGTTTAAATAGCAATCCATTATTCTCCCTTTCCTCTTTTTTTTTTTTTTTTACTTTACTTTGGGTTTCGGGTACACGTGAAACTTTGTTATATAGGTGAACATGCATCCTGGGGATTTGTTGCACTATTATTTTACCTTTGTGAAACAGTAAGTCCCTATATATAATGGTCTATCTCTGTGATTTTAGCCTATTTGTTTTTGTAAAGTTTATCTAACTTTTCATGTGCCAGTACCACAGTATTTTAACCTTTTTTAAAGCTTAATAATATCTTTTAATACCTGATGGGCTAGTTTCTTCTCATTTGTTTTCATAAACTTTATGGTGATTCTTATTGATTTCTTTATATGCATGTTACCAGTTTCAAAAAATAAAATTAATTCTGGTTGGCATTTATAGTGGGATCATAACAAAACAATTGTTTGGCTATTATTTGATAAATACACTACAAGCATTTTTATATAGTTTGTTTTGTAGACATATAAAGCTATGTTTTTCATTTGTGGTTTCTTGATTACTAGAAAGGTTGAACTTCTTCTATAGTCCATTAGGTATTTGTGTTTATTATCCATGAATTGCTTATTTAATTTCCTCTGTCTTATGTTTTTCTTTTAGATGATGAGATAAATATTTTTTATTATGAAATCTACCTTCTGTTTCTAATTTGCTAATGGTTTGTATTATAAATAGACACTGCATTCCAATAAATGTATTTTAAATGTGTCATATGCATCTTTAAGATGATCAAAAGTATCTTTTCCTTAAATTATTAATTAAAGATATTAAATAAGTAGATTTTCTAACAGTTAACTGTATTTTCATTTCTAAGATATATCCAACTTAGCTTGCATTTTAATTAAGTTTTGCATCTATATTCAGAAGCTAGAATTTATTCTTAAGGTATTAGTTTTGATAGTCTTTCCTTACATTGTTATACTTGCTTTTAGATCAAGCTATAGTAGTCTTAAAATACAAATTGAATAGCTTTTATTTTTTTCTAGATTTTGAATTTATTAAAAATGAAATAAGGATGATTGGTTTCCTTGGTTGGATTAAAATGTTTGACCATAAAATTATCTGGGACAGATATATTTTCATAATGAGAATGGGTGAAGACGGGGTGGTGAAAATCATATTATTGGTTCATCTTCTTTAATGGTTATGATAAGCTGAAGAATAACATCCCATTATATCCACATTCTAATACACAGAACCTGTGAATGTTACTTGGTATGGCAAAGGGGGCTTTGCAAGTATGGTTTAGTTAAGGTATTGAGATAGGAAGATTATTTTGGATTATTGAGGTGTGCTTAAAGTGTAATCATAAGTGTCATTATAAGAAGGAGGAAGAAGGCGATTTGCCTACAGAGGAGCAGGTGATACGATAATAAAAATGTTGTGCCGCTGAAAGGAATGGGTGATCAGTTATGAAACACAAGCACCTCCAGAAGCTGGAAAAGACAGGAAAATGATTCTCCTCTAGAGTCCTCAGAAGGTATCACCCCTGCCAACACCTTCCCTTTATCCCTGTGAAACTGATTTCAGATATCTGGCCTCCATAGCAGCAAGATATTAAGTCTGCCTTGCTTTAAGACAAGTTTGGGTTGATTTGTGGCAGTGGCAATAGAAAACTAACACAGTAGTTTTTGGTATATTGTTTTATCTGTGTTTTCCATTTATAGTTTATAAACTTCTAGTCAATTGTATTTGCCTTGAAAATTATTCCTTTCATCTCTGCTTTTGTATTATTTATTAGCATTAGGCTTTGAAAGTTGTAAGACTCAAAATGGAGTCACTTATGTCAAAACCGGCAGATAGAGGCTGGGGAAGGCCATGAAGTGGGAGTCTCATGAGCTATTTGCCTGATAACAGGAACTATCACAGCTCACTGCCTGAGTCACAAGAGGATAGCCAGCCACGTAGACAAGAACACTTGCATGACACACTGTCTCACGAGTGCAATGCAAAGCTACAAAGCCCTAACCCTAACCATAGGATAACAGGCCCACCCAGCGACTGCTCACACTCACCAGTCAGCACTTGCCAGCCCTTGTAAATTACTGCCAGCGCCAATGAACTTTCTTTCCAAACAATTTGGTGACCTCCTCTTTCCCCAATAAACCCTAACCTTTTCCTTTGTCCTCTCCACCTACCAGAGACCACCCTGATCTGCATGAATGTCCTGGATTGCAATCCCATTTCTTGTGTATTGTTCTAAATACAACCTTTTTACTTAGGGATTTATCTGTGTATACTTTTATGTTGACAGAGCTTTCCTAGACAATTGTTTTGTGATTTTTACCTCATTCCTTTGTCCTTCTGCTGCTGAAGGTTGAACTCCCCAATATGCTCACAGATCTGCTGGAGCCAAACCTGGGTCACCCCAAATCCAAGTAGCTTCTGAGCTGTCATGCAGCTTTTGGCTTCTGCTCTCCTGCTTTCCAGGCTTCCTTGTACTGAGCCTAGGGCTGTCATTGCTTGTGACTTTCAGCTTGCTGCATGTGCCCTTGACCCAGAGAAGCCACATCAAAGGCTCATTTACTCGCCATGCCACACGAAGCCGTCGAACACTGCACTCTTTCCTTTTCTGGTTTTGGTGTTTCTCTACTTTGCATCATTGTAGAACATACTGGCTAAGACCAGGGCTAGATAGGAGCATGTGAGCTGAAACACAGCTCTACCTGCAGGCACTGCTGTGACTCAGTAAGTTAGTCACCTCGTCATGCCTCTGCTTCCTCAGCTGTAACTGAAAATAGAAATAGTATCCACCTCATCTGGATGGAGAAGATGCAAAAAGATTTGTGAAGTGCTTCACATAGTGTCTGACTCACAAGAGTTTATTACATTTCTGGTAAAATCATCGCTGCCATTGAGATGAATTACTTTGCCCATTGAATGCCAAGCTTCTAAAGCAGAAAGGTCTGCACATCCTTGGTGTTCAAAGTCAGCCCATGCTCCTAGTCCTGCCTGCATCCTCGTGGTGGTTGCCCTCGCCTTTGCCTTCTCTTTCAAGGTCCAGGATCTGTCACCTCTGTCTGGACAACTCAGCACTGTCCTACTGGTCACTCAGAATCTGAATCCAGATATGTGCCCTCCTTGCCAGTCCACTTCAGTTTTTCTTGTGAGCCTTTGCCTGGTCCCGCTCCCTGGAGGTAGCCCTCAATGTTCCAGGGACAATTGCCAAGCCTGAGGTATGGTCCTAGTCTTACAGGGATGGCTGCAGTCACCCACCTGCCCTCTATAACAGCACCGATGCTTCCTGAACATCCAAACTGGCACCTGATTTGTCCTCCCAAATTCACCAACAAGCTGTTGGTCACAGTGGGAAGACTGGCTAATTCATCTCCTGGTTTTTCTGATACTCAAACTATTCCTGTTTCTGAACTAACCATTCTCAGTTTCCCATTGTTCATCAAAACCTTCATTCCTCCTTCTCTGAAACCTCTTCCTGATCATGCACAACCACCACTACCCTGACTCCAGCCTATGGGGGCCCCAGGCTTTGAGGGTCGCCCAATGTGCTCATTCACTTAAATGTATCAAAGTAAATTTTCAATTTATTTCATTCATAATGTGTATGAAAGTAAGTATTAATTTGTATCTTTTTTCTTTTTGACTACTAGTGTTGATCCCAAGGAAGCCTGATAACATCTATTTTTCACCTTGACCTGTGAGATTTTTCTGTGCCCCTATCCTCCACTTCTCTCAACCATCTTTAATACGGGTCCATATATTCTGTTGTGTTCTTCAGCATGGATACACATAGAAGAAACTCAATAGACTTTTAGGGAATCTAAACACTTTTTCTTTCCATGTGTCTGCTAATATTATACAGCAATCTACTTTCATAAGCTGGAGAAAAGAATGAAACTGCCATTCATATCATTTTAACTTATTTTGTTTCAACAACTTTTTAATTCATTATGCCATGGCCCAGATGCTGCTTGTGAAGGAAGTGGGGAACTTGGCTTGTTTTGCTGCATGTGCACTTGACTCAAGAAATGGGGAAGCAGAGAAGCAAAGATGAAGCTCTCCCCAGAGCAGAGAGTCTTTGCCTTTGCTGGGTGCCACTTACACTTTCGACTCAATTTTGCTTAAAAAACATCCTATTTTGGCGTTAAATTTCAATTTCTTCAGCTTCTCAGGCTATATTTATATCATGGTCTACTATAATGTGCTGTAATACTATAATATAATGCCATAAAATGATTATGTTATAAAATATAAAACTACATTATAATATTTTATATTACTAGTATACTGAAGATAGATCAATCTGAGCTTTGACTCACATGTAAATTCCATGAACACATCACTCTGATCTGTCATGCTTTTTAGACTGAGTTCAAATTTTCAGTTTTGTTTTTAATTCTTTATCATTTGATTGGGTTTATATTTCTTTAAGCTTCAAAAATAAAATAAAAACCATGCCAAACTCCAAGCAGGCTTTCCAGTGTGCTAATTCGGTGTGAATTTCAACTCCAGAAATTCATACAACCTTCGTTTGACTTGGTCTCTGGGTCCTAACTGCTACCCTGGAATCCAAGGAGGCCCTGTGATCAGCTCCCTAGGGGTCCCTGTTTTGTGAGCTAGTTTATAATGTGCCTGCTTTCAGGATGCCAAGTTTTCAGCTCATTTTAGGATTTCGGAATGTACTGTTTTGTGACAGGGTTGAAGTGTGAATGCCAAAGGCAGTTCCTTTTTCTCTTGTCTTTATTCCACACTTCATTAATACTTCTGTGTATTGAGCACCCAATTCTGCATCACTGCAATGGGCAACATTTCTGGAAGTCATAAAAATGAACTGCTAATACAGACTTTTAAATAAGCTTTTCCAAGTCTAAAAATAATATAAGCACTATGAAAAATTATAAAAAAAGAACTTGAAAATCACAGAAAGTTGAAATAGACACAGGAAACAATGAATATATTAAGTCCATTCTTGCTCTCTCCCTCTCTTGAAAAAGAGATAAATATAGATATGAACATAGATATAAAATTAAATCTATAATTAACTCCTTCTTCCTTGACTGACTTATGGCAAATCTTCAAAGCACTGTCACCTAATAATTTGAAAAATACCCTCCCTTCTCCCTCCCCACCAAAAAACAGCTTGTTCTAAAATTCACTATTATAACCGAATTATTTAATTGCAATTATAAATGGTTTGCTTAGAACAGCTATTTTTCTTCTGCTGTACTCAAACATATTTTATTTTATTGGTTACCTTTTTCCTTTTATTTTATAAAGTTTTCATCCATTTTATTTTTAAACTTCAAAATATCTACTTTCATAGAAGTCTTTTTAATTCTTATTAACTTTAATAATCTTCGAATTCTAAGTCCATATTTTCTAAACAGCAGCACAGGATAATAAGTGAAAGAATCACTGCTTATTAATTCCATTATCTTATATGAATGCTAGACATTTCAATCTATTAAGAGATACTTCTACACAGTAAATGTATTACATTACATGTAAGACTATTCTGGAGTGTTTTTTTTTTTTCCTGTGGATATTAGATGGGCTCTTTGAAAATATGCTTTACAATAAACCAAGATAAAATTCTCAATTGTTTATAGCGTCTCTTTTTGCATAATCATCAGACAACTGTTTGTAAAATTTAATCTCCCTTGTCAAGGAGCAGAGTAGCTTTCATATTCAAAGACTTTTCTTACATTCTAACACATTGCAATGAAGAAATAGGAGTCTGAGATGATGGGGCAGCTTGGGCAGGGCCTAGGAAGAGAGCATTGCCCTCAGGGAATTGCGGGGAATTCAGTAAGCCTGGAGCCACCATGGGGAGGGTGAACCAAAAGCCGTAAGCCTGACCTCACTAGCAGAGATTTTCCATTTGGTGTCTGTGACCCACACTCACCTCCACCTCAAGTGCTATCCCCCAAAATCACAACACATCATCCTTCCAATCAGGGATTATAAGCTCCTAAACGTGGATCTTTTTTTTTACCTTTATTTTAGGTTTTGGGGTTTATGTGAAGGTTTGTTACATACGTAAACACATGTCACGGGGGTTTCTTTTCCATATTATTTTATCTCGAAGGTATTAAGCTGGGTACCCAATAGTTACGTTTTCTGCTTCTCTCCCTCCTCCCACCCTCCCTCCTCAATAGATCACAGTGTCTTTTGGTTTCTTCTTTGTGTTCATAAGTTCTTATCATTTAGCTGTCACTTATAAGTGATAACATACGGTATTTGGTTTTCTGTTCCTGCATTACTTTGCTTAGGAGAATGGCCTCCAGCTCTACGCATGTTACTGTGAAAGACACGATCTTGTTCTTTTTCACAGCTGCACAATATACCATGGTGTTTGTGTACCACGTTTTCTTTATACAATCAGCCATTGATGAACATTTAGGTTGATTCCATGTGTTGGCTATTGTTATTAGTGCTGCACTGAATTAGTCATGTACATGTGTCTTTAGGGTGGAATGCTTTATACTCCTCTGGGTGTATACCTAGTAATGGGATTGCTGAGTTGAATGGTAGTTTTGCTCTCAGCCCTTTGAGGAATCACCATACTGCTTTCCACAATAGTTGAAGGAACTTATACTCCCACAGTGTATACGTGTTCTCTTTTCTCTGCGACTTCGCCGACATCTGTTGTTTTTGATTTTTTAATAATAACCATTCTGACTGATATGAGACAGTATCTCAATGTGGTTTTGATTTGCATTTCTCTAATGATCAGTGATACTGAGCTTTTTTTTCATATGCTTGTTGGCTGCATGCATGTATTCTTTTGAGAAGTGTCAGTTCATGTCTTTTGCCCACTTTTTAATGGAGTTGTTTGTAAATTTACTTAAGTTCCTTATAGATCCTGGATATTCAACCTGTGTCAGACACAGTTTGCCAATATTTTATCCCATTTTGTAGGTTTGTTTACTCTGATGATAGTTTATTTTGCTGTGCAGAAGCTCTTTAGTTTAATTAGATCCCACCTGTCAAATTTGCTTTTGTTGTGATTGAGTTTGGTGTCTTTGTCATGAAATCTTTGTTTGTTTCTATGTCCAAGATGGTACTATCTCAGTTGTCTTCCAGGGTTTTAATCGTTCTGGGTTTTACATTTAAGTATTTAATTAATCTTGAGTGGATTTTTGTATATGGTATAAGGAAGGGGTTCAGCTTCAATCTTCTGCATGTGGCTAGCCAGTTATCCCAGCACCAATTATTGAATAGGGAGTCTTTTCCTCATTGCTTCTTTTGGTCAGCTTGGTCAAAGATCAGATGGTTGTAGATGTACAGCCTTTTTCCTGGGCTCTCTATTCTGTGCCTATTCTTGTACCAATACCATGCTGCTTTTGTTACTGTAGCGTTGTAGTAGAGTTTAAAATCAGATAACGTGATGCCTCCAGCTTTGTTCCTCTTGCTTAGGATTGCCTTGGCTATTCAAGCTCTTTTTTGATTCCACATAAATTTTAAAATAGCTTTATCTAGTTCTGTGAAGAATATCACTGAAAGTTTGATAAGAATGTCATTGAATCTGAAAATTTCTTTGGGCAGTCTAGTTATTTTAATGATATTGGTTCTTTCTATCCATGAGCATGGGAAGTTTTTCTATTGTTTGTGTCAGACCTGATTTCTTTGAGGACTGCTTTGTAATTCTCACTGTAGAGCTCTTTCACCTCCCTGGTTAGCTGTGAACCTAGATATTTTATTTTTGTGTGTGCCAGTTGTGAATGATATTGCATTTCTGATTTGGCTCTTGGCTTGGTTGTTGTTGGTGTATAGAAACGCTAGTGATTTTTGTACATTGATTTTGTATCCTGCAACTTTGCTGAAGTTGTTTATCAGCTGAAGGCACTTTATGGTTGAGACTATGGGGTTTTCTAAATATAGAATCATACCATCTGCAAAAAGAGGTAGTTTGACTTCCTCACTTCGTATTTGGTTTCTTTTTATTTCTTTTTTGCCTGATCGCTCCAGCTAGGACTTCCAATATTATGTTGAATACAGTGAAAGACAGCATCCTTGACTTGTGCCGGTTTTCAAGAAGAATGTTTCCAGATTTTGCCCATTCAGTATAATGTTGGCTATTGGTTTGTCAGAGATGGCACTCATTAATTTGAGGTATGTTTCTTCAGTATCTAGTTTATTGAGAGTTTCTAATAATATGGAAGCATGTTAAATTTTATCAAAAGCCTTTTCTGTGTCTATTGAGATAGTCATATGGCTTTTATCTTTAGTTCTGTTTATGCGATGAATCACATTTATTGATTTGCATGTGTTGAACCAACCCTGCATCCCAGAAATAAAGACTGCTGAATCATGGTTGATTAGCTTCTTGATGTGCTGCAGGATTTGGTTTGCAAGTATTTTGCTGAGACTTTTTGCATCAATGTTCATCAAGGATATTGGCCTGAAGTTTTCTTTTTCTGTTGTGTACCTTCCAGGTTTTGGTGTTGAGATGATGCTGGCCTCATAGAATAATTTAAGGAGGAGTCTTTCCTCCTCAATTTTTTGGAATAGTTTCTGTAGGAATGGTACAGCTCTTCTTTGTACATCTGGTAGAATTCAGCTGTGAATCAATCAGGTCCTGAGCTTTTTTTAATTGATAGACTATTTATTACTGATTCAACTTTGGAGCTTGTTATTGGTCTGTTCAGGGAATCAGTTTCTTCCTGGTTCAGTCTGTAAAGGGTGTATATGTCCAGGAATTTAGCCATCTCTTCTAGTTTGTGTGTATAGAGGTGTTTGTAGTAGTTTCCGATGATGAATTTTACTTCTGAGGGCCTAGTGGTAACATTCCCTTCATCATTTCCAATTGTTTATTTTGATTTTCTCTCTTTTCTTCTTTATTTATCTACCTAATAGCCTATTTTATCATTTTCAAAAAATCAACTTCTGGATTCATTGATCTTTTGCGAGTGTTTTTGTATCTCAATTTCTTTCAGTTCTCTGATTTTTCTTATTTCTCATCCTCTGCTAGCTTTTGGGTTGCTTTGCTCTTGCTTCTCGAATTCTTTCAGTTTTGAAGTTAGGTTGCTAATTTGGATCATTCTAATTTTTTGATGTGGGTGTTTTTTGCTGTGAATTTCCCTCTTAACTCTGCTGCAGCAGTGTCCCGGAGACTCTGGTGTGTTGTTCTCATTATTTTCAAAGAATTTATTGATTTCTACCTTACTTTTATTATTTACCCAAAAGCCATTCAGGAGTATGTTTAATTTCCATGTAATTGCATGGTTTTAAGTGATCTTCATTGTCTTGGCTTCTATTTTTCTTGTGTCATGGTCCAAAAGTGTGTTTGGTATGATTTCAATTGTAAATGTGGATCTGGCTCATGACCGGCAACACTCTTACAGGTCATCTAGCCTGCAGTGGAGAAGTGCCTTACTTAAATGCTCTATGCATTTTAAACAAACAAGATCTTTATAAGCAAGGAGTATGGATATGGAAGGAGACATAGGAGTGGGATTAAGGGACAAAGACCACAAGACATTCTGCAGTTCTGAAAAGAGGGTCTTTGTGTGAAGAGATGAGAACAGTGGAATCCACCTTTCTGAGAAACAAATGAGCTGTGGCCATTGTACCCCTCAAAATGCAATACACACTCACACACCAGACCACACACTCTCTCTCTCACACACACACCCCTACACATACACATGAAGAATTTATTTTAATTTTATAGTATGTAGGTGCCTTCCAGAGACAAGGTTCAGGATCCTTACCCAAAGGAAAAACCTCTTCCAGCAACTGCATTAGTGATCTACCACACCCACTCTGGAGAGCACAGAGTAGAGAGAGAGAAAGACAGAGACAGTGAAGAGGCAATATTATCTGAGGGAATAGTGGAACTATAACAAAAGATATCATATTGTGTCATCAGAGCCCTGGAAGAATAGCTGCAAGATGAAGAGGATAAAAAGCTCGCAAGAAAATAACTGCTGAAAACTTCCCAAATTTGAGAAAAGCCATTTAAGGGGTTGAGAAAATCCTAAATAGGATCACCTTAAAGAAATTCACATCAAGACACAGCCCAATTAAAACTAAATACAAAAAGATTTCTCTAAAATAAGACAAAAATCTTGAAATAAAAAGAAAGGTACTTTATTTATAGGAACATACACAGCAACCTGATCATTATAGTTAGCATAATTCTCCAGAGAATTATGCTAAGAAAAAAGACTGTCCCTAAGAGTTACATGGATACAATTCCATTTTTATCATATTCTTGACATAAGAAAATTATAAAACTGGAGAACAAATTAGTTGTTGCTTATGTTTCAAAAGGGAAAGAGGATTGGGCGAAAGCTTGTTGTGGCTATAAAAATACAAAATGAAAAAATCTCTGGTGATGGAAACACCCTAATATTATAACTGTATCAATGTCAATATTCTGGTTATTGATATTATATGATAATTTTTAAAGATGCTATCATTGGGGGAAACCTGGTAAAGAGTCATAGTATCTATATTATTTCTTACTACTGCATTTGAATCTACATTTATCTCAAAATAAAATGATTAATTTAAAAAATAAATATGTTTGACATGTTCAAATGGACCAGGTTAAGTAGTTTTTACTCTTTAAAGAGCTTTCTTTGTTTTACTGGATGCTATTGTTTTACTCTCTTTTGCGTAAGGACTAAGTTTTCAGAAGCGTGGAGTAAAACAGAAGCTTCTGTTGAGATAAATTTATGTCGAAACTTCCCCCTACAATAGCTTGAGACACATGCAATCTTTTGTGGCCACTTACATTTTGCATCCATTTTTCTTGTATTGATTTTCTGTGTTTTGCACAAAGGTCTAATAAATCAATCAGCTTAAAATAAATGCATATCTTTGGAAATTATAAGTAAAATTAAAAGGCAGTGGAGGATACTTCCATAGAGTAAACTTGTATTTGTTCAGAAGTAGCCCCACTTAAATATTTTTGATTCACTGACAAAAATCTGAGAAAGTTATAACTAGAAACTGTAGCTAAAAATGGGATACTTAATACTGTGACGTATCATTTCTTATTCACACAGGCATTCCTTAAATTTACATCGTGATTTTGAGTTAGACCCTGAAACATGGTCTAATTGATCAGCATGTTAAAGTAAAGCCTTCAAACCAAGGTTTGAAAGAGCAGTGCCTCGACTGTCACAGAACACATGGTGGGTTGGGAATGGATGCTCTGTGTTTGGAAATCACATGACTGTTCTATTTAGCTCGAAATTTACTAAAGGTCATTTGTGTCTAAATATAAAATTAAAAAATGATATAAAACACTCAAAAGTGACTTTACATTTTTATTTGCTATGCAACTGGGATACTGAAACTTAAAATTTAATGACTATTTATTTTAACTATGGCTCTTCCAAACCTGTTTTACTACACCCTTCTGCAATATTGGCAGTGATATTTTATGGGCTACAAGTTTTAAGTCTATACTATACTACTGGTTTTACACAATTAAAGTACCACTTTTACCAAGAAATATTTTAATGTATTTGAACCATAGCTAATGAATTATTTAGCAGTTGGAATATTATTTTTCTCCAAATCGATTTTCCACTATGCATATATTACATCTTTAAATTTATATGTTACTCCTCTGAATTTTACTATATTAATAAATGACAGCAGGAAGAGCTATGGAGTTGGCTTAATTTCTTTAGTTGTTCACTGCTTTCCAGTTGAGAACTTGGTTGTGTTACTAGCACTACTGGAAGTGATGTATATTTGACATTTCAACGAGCTGTGGGACTGCTTTTGTTTTGTTTACCATCTAAGTCTACTGGGCTGCATTTGCATGATTTCTCTTATTTGCTTGAATTTATTTATTCATTTTTGTTTACGTCCTCCCACATGCCATTACTTGAGAAAATGTGAAGTATCTTGTAGTGTACCTCTGCCCATCAGAATGTCATTATCTTTTTCCGATCAGGTTTATGGTACTCTTTTGATAAAATCAAAGGTCTGGGTAGAGCAATTTTATCTATTTTAACTAAATTGTATTTATTCACTGTCTTTCTCAATTGCAAAAGGTCTCTGTGAACACTGAAATGCATCTCTCATTCATTGTGCCTCCTGGATAACCATCCTGCACAGTGGATTTGATGATGTTTCATGCACCAACTTTACACATTTTTCATTTCTGTTGGAATCATCTGGATCAAAACGTAGAGCTTTGCAGGAGCAAAGACTTCCAATTGGGGTTTAATAACTGAAGAACATTGTTAATGTTCTGAAGAAAAATGATAAATATGATGTACTTTAATATCATACGTTGATTGAAATAAAGAGTCTGACTCTAATTTGGATGTTTGGCTATTCACAGCTTAAGTTCCACCCTTCTTTCTCCCCCTTCTTCCTCATATCTGTCAAAGCCAATAAAAAGCTTAAGTGCTCCTTTCTTTAAAGTGGAAAGTTCAAAGTAGCAATCTCCACTCACAAGCAGGAACCCTCAAACTACCCCAACCCCAAACACAGGTTAGGCCCACCTGGTTCTCCCAAGTCATATTTGGGCCTGCCTGGTGGTCTGTCCTGATTCCCCCAGAAAGCCTCATTATTTGAGTAATAATACTTTTTTATGTCCTCATGTGTGTGTGTGTGTGTGTGTGTGTATGTGTGTGTATGTGTGTGTGTGTGTATTCATTTTCTCAACATTTGAATGACATTTTGGATTGAGGGCTTCATCCTGCCTTCCTGAAATGCCTACAGCATTTATCATGTACTGTAATATCTATAATTTATGAAGATGTCATAAAACATCAGAAAATTATACAAACTACTATATACACATTAAAGTATATTATAAATCATCCATCTGTTGCTCACCTTTAGTTAAGAGAAAAACTTTTATTTGGTGTATGCACTTTTTATCACTGCTGGGTGAGACCTCCTGTTTTAAAGATGATGGTCTGCATTTTTTATTATTATCTAACAAGCTGGGCAAACACATGTGATGTCACATCAATTTCTGAGAGTTCTTGTCTTTCTCTTGTCATTAGTTTATTTGTTGCTTCACACTCTTCTTTGTTGATCTTGGCTCTTGAATGCACCTACACTGATCACCAGACTTGGTGGCTGTTCTTTCTACTGAGTGTAAATTACTAAGCCTACAGATGACACTAAGCATCACATAGTATCACACAAGTCCAGCTTCAGTGGACAGGAAGCAAGTCACTGAATATTAGAAACAAAAATTATCGCTGATCTTCAAACTTTCCCCTACTCCTCTATTTCTACAGACTATTCAAACCCAATTCCTTTTGTAACTGTGAACCCTTGGTCTTTATTCATTAAATATAAGTTTATTAAAGATGAAATTAAATAAATATATGTTATATCATTTCTAGATGCCTCTCCTTAACACCCTTCTCTAAAACAGATGGAGAAAGGTAGAAGTGACATGGTTTAGCTAACACTTTAGTGTGGTCTCTATCAGGATGAGAATTTCCTGGTAGATTCAGCCTGGGTACTTGAATGCAGCTGATCATAAGAGACTTGTGTGCTTAATCATTATAAAGTAAGGATAAACTATAAGGGACATGTGCATAGTAAGAATTTAAATAATAACTTATTGGTGATGTTATATTTCAGGTTACTTAATCCAAACCTGTATAAAATCTTCCTAAACAGCTCTATCATATGTAGGTCACAGAAATTTTACCCTATGTCACTAGTTATGAGAAAAAAGTGTCTGGGCTTTTGTTTATAAATGTATTGCTAGGCAGGACACAGTGACTCATCTCTGTAATACCAGCAATTTAGAAGGCTGAGGTGGGTGGGTTTCCTGAACCCAGGAGTTTGAGACCAGCCAGAGCCACACAGTGAAACCCTTTCTCTCCAAAAAATACAAAAATTAGCTGGGATTGGTGACAGGTGCTGGTAGTCCCAGCTACTTAGGGGGCTGAGGAAGGAGGGTCTCTTGAGCCTGGAAGGTCGAGGCTGCAGTAAGCCATATTTGCACCACTGCACCCCAGCCTGGGAGACAGAGTGAGACCCTGTGTCGAATAAAAATGCATGTTTAACTTTGAAGCAGAAAATGAGAAAATTAAGGAACCAATATGTTATTCTAAAATGTCAAATATACTCTGGACATAATATATCATGTTTGTGTTGGTAACAGTAATTTTGAAGAGTGTACTGAATATCTTAAAAGAAAATGCTCTGACATAGTAGATAAATTTCAGAACTGTTCGTCTTTCTAATCTAACTGGAAGGGGAAAGGCCCAGGATTGACCTCTGTTTTCTATGAATATATTTCTTAATACTCTACTTAAAGATATTGCTAGAAATCAAGCCGATGTACTTCATTATGGAGGAAAGGAGGCAAGTCTTTAGGAAGACATCATAAAATATGTGGCACATTCAAGAAAGCAAATGTGAAAGGACCATTGACTAAATTATTTAAGCTCTGGTTGAAGAGTAATAGTCTTATCCTCATTTAAATCAGAAATGCTATGATTGTGATTAGACTTATTTATCACAGAATTAAAGTTAATACTTACCAATCCATTAATTTTACTGTAATATGGCATAACTAGTGCACTTGAAGAATGTGATTGCTAGATAAATCTGTGACTAATAACAATGACCCTCCATTTAGCAAAATGCCCTTTAGCTCAATATTGAAGAGCAATTCTTAGTTCCATCCTTGGTGTGAACTCAGGAACATCTTTGCTTCCCACGGAAGAAAGACACATGTGTTCAGAAGCAGTTGGTCCTCAATTGAGAGCTCATTCTTGCCGATGCATGTTTGTAGCAGTTTCCTAGGACTGTCACACAGTACCGCAAATTGGGTAACTTAGAAACGACTTGTATTCTTGTATAGTTCAGGAGGCTGTAAGTCAGAGATGGAGGTATTGGCAGGGTGGGTTCCCTCTGAGGGTTATGAGGTAAGGCGTGGCTCCAGCCTCTTTCTTAGGCTTATTGATGGTCATCTCCTCGTGTCTGTTCATAATTTTCCCTCTACAAATGTCTGTCTCTGTCTAAATTTCTCCTTCTTATAAGGACACTTAATATATCAGATTAGCATCTACTTTAATGACTTCATCTTACCCTATTACCCTCTGTAAAAACTCTGTTTTATTCTGTTATCATACTCCTATAAAGAACTACCTGAGACTTGGTAATTTATAAAAGAAAGAGGATTAACTGACTCATAGTTCCGCATAGCTGAGGAGGCTTCAGGAAGCTAATAATCACGGCAGAAGGGAAAGCAAACACTCCTTCTTCACATGGCAGCAGGAGAGAACAGTGCAGAGTTAAGTGGGGGAAAGCCCCACTATAAAACTATCAGAACTTGTGAGCACTCACTCATTATTATGAGAAGAGCATGGCACTGCCCCCATCACCTCCCATGAGGTCCTTTTGCCAAAATGTGGGGATTATAATTTGGATTACAATTCAAGATGAGATTTGGGTGGGACAGAGACAGACCATATCAGACTCCATATGTAAATAAGGTCACATTAACAGGTGCTGGGGTTAGAATTTTAACATAAATATTAAGAAAAACAATAAAACTCATATCAGTGTCCACAGACATCTCCCTTTTCTGAAGAGAGATGGATATGACTGCCTATACAAAACCAAATAATGGTTTTTTATGCCTTAACCACATCTATGGTAGGAAGAGAAGTGGGGTTCTGTTTTGTGGACTTTCTAGCTCACAGAAATTTCAACTTATTTAAAATTGGCTTGCTATTTGGAAGATTCACTCTCAGTCCTGTGTCTGCACGTGGCCCTATGATACAGTCATACCTCATTGATTAAGGGGTAGACACCTATTCCAAACCAAAGTAACCAGATTCTCTCACTCAGGAATTTTGATTTTTGAACTGAAAATGATAAGAGGCTGGGAGCTGTGGGAACCAAATTACATTAAAAGTAGTATTATAGCAAGAAGTCTTGTAGTACCCTTAAAATTGTGTCTTAATCACCATCATATATTCAAATGATTCAACCTTCCTTGCATTCCATAACATATGTTAATTTTTTTCAGAGATTCCCTGTTTTGTTTTTTTTTTCTCATTTGTCAGGGCTCTTTTTTGCTATCACTATTCAAATATTATCTGCCCATAGAGTATCAAATTTCCTGGTCACATAGATGTTTTAAAGAAAATTTTTTCCTCATTTCCAGGACAAATAAGTAAGGAATCCTGGTAAATTCTGCCATAACACCCATTATTTCTTTCCACAGTGGTTGGTCTCTCAAAGTTATAAACTGTCTTGAGGATTAGTGTATGGCTTCACTGGGTAGCAAAGGATAGGGACCCAATGGGATAATGGCATATTCTAAGGCAAACATTGGCTAGGAAGATGGTGAAGCAACAACTACCAAAAATAATAAGGCAAGAAAACACAGGACTTCCAGGAGAGGATGAAATAGGGAGTGACATGTGAGAATGTCTACTGGTCCCTTAGTGACTGTGCGTGAACATATTTTCCTGGTCAAATTTTGCAAGTGATATGCAGCTGTCTCATATTCTTAGGGCTCATGTTTTAAGATGCAACATGAATCTGATGACTATACAAAGTATCTGATATCATGAAGGTGAGACTTGAGGAGGCATTCCACGCTGTCAAGAAATGAACTATGAAGAATGTCATGCCTTCTCTTTTCCTGTCTATGCTGGGCCAGTGGCAAAACCACAATCTTTCACTTGTGAAAGACCTTAGCTCCAGGGACCAATGAAGCTGTAACTTACTTGGAGTTGGCTGAGGAGGGAGAGATGGGATATTTATTCTCACATAGACCATTGTCTTTCAATGATTTTGTACATATACAACTAAAAGAAATTTGAATTCTATTCACACCACTTTAAGTTGATATCCAAAACATTTTATGCATTTCAATGGTTTAACATATAGCAAATAGTAATATTTAAAAACAAAATGACAAACTATATTTAAATTTATTTAATAAAATCCAAACACCACTTTGATGTGATACTCATTTTAAAAAGGTATAAAACGTTCTTTGACATCTCAGTGATTGATACCCTTGGTTTTCCACCTTAAATCCATTACACGTTATTCATAATTTTTATAAAAAAATATATTTATTATTGAGTCTCTTAGAGATCATCTTACCAAGCTGTATATGCGTTTAATATCCATAAAACAAAAACTATGTATGTAAATGCAAATTTTTATTTTTCATATTGTCTCTGAGTATAAGACTCTGAATTAAAATTTTACAAATAGTAATAGTACACAATTATTAAAAATAAAATACATGTAACATTTTTATAAATTTTGATTGAAAATTTTAAAATTTATTTTTATTTATATTTCAATAAGTTGAGGGGAACAGGTGGTGTTTGGTTTCATGGAAAAGTTCTTTAGCGGTGATTTCTGAGGTTTTGGTGCACCCATCGCCTGAGCAGTATATACTGTACCCCATGTGTAGTCTTTTATTTCTTGCCTCTCCTACACCCTTCCCTCTGAGTCCCCAAAATCTATTATATCATTCTTATACCTTTATTTCCTCATAGCTTAGCTCTCACTTATACCTGAGAACATACAATGCTTGGTTTTCCATAACTGAGTTACTTCACTTACAATCATTGTCTACAACTCCACAACTCCATCCATGTTGCTGTGAATGGTATCATTCTGTTCCTTTTATGGCTGAGCAGTATTCTATCTATCTATCTATCTATCTATCTATCTATCATCTATCTATCTATCTATCTATCATCAATCTTTCTCTACATATATAGATATATAATATTTTCTTTATACACTCATTGGTTGATGAGCATATAGACTGGTTTTGTATTTTTGCAATGGAGAATTGCGCTGCTATTAATGTGTGTGCAAGTGTCTTTTTCATATAATGATTTTTTTCCCCTCAGGATAGATACTCAGTAGTGGGATTTCTGGATCAAAATTTTAGTTCTACTTTTAGTTCCTTAAGGAATAACTATAGTGTTTTCCGTAGTGGTTGCAATAGTTTACATTCCCACCTGCAGCATAAAAGTATTCCCTTTTACTACATCCAACATCTGCTATTTTTTAATTATGGCCAGTCTGGCAGGATCAAGGTGGTATCTCAAAAACAACAAACAAACAAACAAATCAATGAACAGGTAAATAAAGCCAGTCCCAAAATATATCATATTGTGTGATTCCATTTCTATGATGTTCTTAAAACAATGAAATTGCACATGTATAGGACAGGGTAGTGGTTCTTAAGTGTGAGAAGGAGGCTGGGACCGGAAGAAGTGAGCATGGCTATCCACAGGCAGCCTGAGGGATTCTTGTGTGGTGGAAACATTCTGCCTCTTGATTGTGTCAGAGTCAATGTTCTCCTTGTGATGCTGTTCTACAATTTTGTCAGATGTTGCCTTTGGGTAACTTGGTAAAAGCCATATGAGATCTCTGTGTTATTCATTGCAACTGCATGTGGATCAAT
This sequence comes from Cacajao melanocephalus, assembly GCA_963573385.1. Classification (NCBI taxonomy): domain Eukaryota; kingdom Metazoa; phylum Chordata; class Mammalia; order Primates; family Pitheciidae; genus Cacajao; species Cacajao melanocephalus. The sequence continues at coordinate 168,772 of CAUYLG010046959.1, read as the reverse complement.
TAATACATGATCTCAATATTCTAAAACATTAATTTCTTAAAAAAGATGGCTAATTTATGGCTCTAAGAAGTTCAACAGTTAGTACTTTACTCTTATTCACTGAATCGCTTTAAATTATTAAGAATTTTTTTTTGTCTCTCTGTGATTTTTATGAGTTCCACATTAAGACTTGTGTTCTTGCCAAAATTAAGTTTACAAAATTACCTAAATATTTCCAACCTGAGCAATTTTCTGTCATTTGCTAAAAATCCAGGATAAGCAGTAAATAACTATATATTTTAAAGTCAATATTTGTGTACATATATAGATGGATTAAATTAGTGGATATATAATATCCCTGTTTTGGTAACTGGCATGAAATGCAGCAGATACTAGCACTACCTGTGTGACCATTGGATTGTATCTTATTTCAGACGGGCAGTGCCCGCCCATGCCCTGCTAGGAAAAGCAACGTCTCACTTTGAATGACCCAACCCTGTCTTTCAATCTGAATTGTCCTGAAATCCTGTAGCTGACACAGATCAAAGGTTAGAAGTGTGAGGCTGTTGTATTCACAGGACAAGCTACTGGAGAATGCGGTAGGCTCAGCCACACTCACACTTGAACGGCTCTGGAAGTGGTCTCGAGGGCCTATCAGCACAATTCTGTGTGGCCACATTTCTGTCATGCTCCTGTAACACTTGAGTACAGCTGCCTCCCCGGTCACCTCAGCCATGCTTCTCCCATGGCCATTGCTTCTTGTGTTAACTGTCGACAGCCTATTCCTATAAGGTACCTTTATTTCAGAGACTTTGGTTTTCTCCTTGCTACTAGGTTTACCACACAGCTTTCCTGATTTATTTTCAGATTTTTCTGTTTCAATTCTGCTTCTTTGAATTTATCATGATTCAGGGAAGAACTTCCTGAATAAGAATCTTCGAACAAGTGTTGGTGCCTGGATTCCTTACACAAACTGGTCTACTTCCTTCCCAGCGCCTAACATGGCAGAGTAGGTACCTTGGAAAAGAGAAGCACTGATTTCTCACTGAATATCAAATCTGAAAAAGGAACAATGACTAGAGATGAACACATTTGGGTAATTTACTAGCCTTAATTTTCAAAAGAATGCAGTGTTACTGTGGGACTCAAAATTCCAGGGAGGCAAATTGAACTTAAAAATATTCTTTGATTTACTCTCTTCCACTCCTGCTTCTAAAAGAAATCATTCACGACTTTTTGCATAACTCAGGAGTCAAGCGTCAGAGTGACCTTGAACATCCCCACACAAAGGGACCGTTAATTAATTATTGTTTTAAAACTCCGTGGTGAGACTGACTTCCAGAATGATGGCATGAGGAACAGGATCAACTCCTTTTCTGTGACAACCATTTAGCTGAAGGAAAATGTATAAATAAATGATTTCAGATCTTTAGAAACTGACCTAATTGCCTGCTGCAAATGGAGAAACATTTATTCAAGATCATTTGCTAAATCTCTGTAGGAACAGCAAGAGTCTGCAGCACTTGAGCCACAGGAGAGTCCTTGCTTACTTCCTCCCTACCCCAAGCTCTAACTCATGGAAACTACAATGGCAGCCTGGATTAGTCTGTCCTTGCACAGCTATAAAGGGGAAATGTGGGGTTTCTGTTCCCACACAGAGTCCCCACTGGGGCACTGCCTAGTGGAGCTGTGAGAAGAGGGCTATAGTTATCCAGACCCCAGAATGGTAGATCCACCGACAGATCCACCATTGGCATATCTACCTGAGACTAGGTAATTTATAAAGAAAAAAGGTTGAACCAGCTCATGGTTCTGCGGGCTAAACAGCTTTCTATTTCTGGGGTGGGGTCCAGGAAACTTATCACCATAGTGGAAGGTGAAGGAGAAGCAAGCACATCTTCACCTGGCCAGCAGGAGGTGAAGGAGGTGCTACACACTTTTAAATAAGCATCTCTCTGAACTCTATGGCAAGAACGGCAAGGGGGCTATTCACTCTAATGACTCAATCACCTCCCGCCAGGCCCCTCCTCCAACACTGGGAATTACAATTCAACATGAGATGTGAGTGGTAAAACAGTTAAAACATATCATTGCACCCTGGCCTGTCTCAAATCTCGTGTCCTTCTCACATTGTAAAATATAATCAATATAATCATCCCTCTCAACAGTACTCAGAAATCAACTCCTTCTAGCATTAAGTCAAAAGTCCAAGGCTTGGGCAGCTCCACCCCTGCGGCTCTTCAGGGTACAGCACCTGTGGCTGCTTTCACAGGCTGGCGTTGAGTACCTGAGGCTTTTCCAGGCACATGGTGCAAGCTGTCAATGGATCTACCATTCTGGGGTCTGGATAACTGCAGTCCTCTTCTCACAGCTCCACTAGGCAGTGCCCCAGTGGGGACTCTGTGTGGGAACTGAAACCCCACATGTCCCCTTCTGACTGCCTTAGTGGAGGGTCTCCATGAGGGCCCTCCACTACAGCAGACTTCTTTCTGGACATCCAGGCATTTCCATAAATCCTCTGAAATCTGACAGAAGCTCCCAAACCTCAACTCCTGCTCTCTTTACACCTTCAGGCTTAACACAACATGAAAGCCTGGAAACTTCCAGCTTTCACTCTGTGGAGTGGAGGCCTGAGACTTAACTAGGGCCCTTTTAGCCATGGCTGGAATGGAGTGGCTGGGATGTAGGGTGCCATGTCTTGAGGTAGCACAGAGAAGCAGGGCCCTGGGCCTGACCCACGAAACCGTTTTTCATCCGAGGCCTCCTGGCTCATCATGGGAGGGGCTGCCACGAAAGTCTCTAAAATTTCTTGGAAGTATTTGCCCCACTGTCTTGGCTATTAACATTCCGCTCCTCTTTACTTATGCAAATTACTGCAGCTAGCTTGAATTTCTCCCCAGAAAATGAGTGTTTCTTTTCTACCACATGACCAGGTTGCAATTGTTTTATACTTATATCCTCTGCTTCCTTTTAAATATAAGTTCCTGTTTCAGGTTATTTCTTTGTTCATGCAAATGATTATAGGCTTTTAGAAGCAGCCAGGCCATAACTTGAACACTTTGCTGCTCAGAAATTTCTCCTGTGAGATACCCTAAATCATCTTGTAACCAAGGGGTGTGGGAGTATTCCAAAGACACTCCCAATTCTCCAATCTGAGGTTCTTGGCCTCTCTTACCACAAAGAATGAGGAAAGGCACCCCAGAGGCGCAGTGAGTTTGCTACTCAAATAAATATCATGGGCGCAAAGAGTTTTGCAGACATTGATTTATTAGATAGGAGACAGAAAGAGAGACATCTCCCACTCTGCTGTGGGAGGGGATCCAGAGAAGGATTCCTTATAGGGAGGGAGCAGTGAGATTTTAACCCTTGAGCTATTCTCTCCCCAATCATGTTCTGGTCCAATGAGAGGAGTTCTTTCAAACTTCCTTTGGAGGGATTGATCTTTGACTCTGATACCAGATTGGCTGCTTGGTCTACAACAGAGCCCCCTCCTCCTAGAGCTTTCTGAGGGTTTTTTGGACAAAGAAGCCCACATGGATTTTTCCACCTAGCCCATGCACAAGAAACCCAGACAAAGAACTTTACATTGTGAAACCCCTCTGGTTCCTGGATGGAGGAGGTGGAGCTGGGAAACTCCTGCATTTGAAACCCTGTCCCTCAGGGAGCCAGGAAGAGTCTTTCAGTCCCCACTCTGAACAGAAAGTCCAACTGCTGTTGGGACATGGGCGTCAGTCACTCTTTAACTACTTCCTGCTGAATTGGGGCATAGAAGACACCCTGCAGTTGTGGTTTCCTCCAGGGGGGAGTGTTCCAGGGGTGCAAGTTGATCCAGAGGTCCACAATAGAATTCATGAGCCAAGGATATTTGGGGTTTCATTTGCAGGACCATTTGTTACCTTATGGCCTCAGTTCTTCTTCAAAGATCATGTGAAGAGAGAAAGAGAGACAGCTTTCACACTGCTGTGCGAGGGGATGTAGAGAAGGATTCTGTATAAAGAGGGAGCAGTGGGATTTGAACCCTTGAGTTATTCCCTCCCCATTCGTGTTCTCATCCATTGGGAGGAGTTTTTTAAAAACTTCCTCTGGAGTGATTAATCTTTGACTCTGATACTGGATTGGTTGCTTGGTCCACAACAGAGGCCCCTCTTCCCAGAGCTTTCCATGGGCTTTTTGGACAAGGAAGCCCACCTGGATTTTTCCACCTAGCCCGCACACAGAAAACCTAGACAAAGAACTTTACATTTGAAACCCCTCTGTTTCCCAGATGGAGGGGGTGGAGCCGGGAAACTCCTGTGTTTGAAACCTTGCCCCTTGCAGACCTGCAAGACGAGTCCCTCAATCTCTCTCAAGCTCAAAGTTCAACAGATCTCTGGAGCAGGAGAAAAATGTCACCAGTCTCTTTGCTAAAGCATAGTATGTGTGATCTTTACTCCAATTTCCAATAAGTTCATCGCCTTCTGAGACCACTTCAGCATGCACTTCATTGTCAATATCACTATCAGCCTTTTGATCACAACCATTTAACAAGTCTCTAGGAAGTTTCAAACTTTCCCTCGTCTTCCCATCTTCTTCCAAGCCCTCTAAACTGTTCCAACCTCTGCATGTTACCCAGTTCCAAAGTTGCCTCCACATTTTCGGGTATCTTTATAGCAATGCCACACTTCTCTAGTGTGAATTTTTTGTATTAGTTTTTTTCTCACACTACTGTAAAGAACTGCTTGAGATGGGGTAATTTATGAAGAAATGAGGTTTAATTGGCTCATGGTTCTGTGGACTATACAGGCTTCTGCTTCTAAGGAGGCCCCAAGAAACTTACAATCATGATGGAAGGCAAAGGAGAAGAAAGCACTTCTTCACCTGGCTGGCCAGAGAGGGCAGGGAAGTGCACCCCTTTTCAATAAGCAGATCTTGAAAGATCTGTGTCACAAGAATAGCAAGAATGAAGTTTGCCCCCACAATTCTCACCAGGCCCCTCTTCCAAAACTGGGAATTACAATTTGACATCAGATTTGGGTGGGGACACAGAGCCAAACCATATCAGAGCTGTTCTTCAGAAAGGTGTGGGAGCTGTTCTTCAGGATGGGGCTTTACCCTGGATGGGGCAGGCCATTATGATTTCACATCTTTTCCAGATCTGTGTTACAGAAGTTTTATTCCAGACACCCACTTCTAAAAGGTCTGGAGCACCTTGCTCCTCCTAGCACAAACTCTACCCTCTGCATGGCAGATTGAGATTATTGGGTTCTGATTTCCCGTGCCCAGCTCACTTGTGAAGTAGAAATTCCATAGAAGGAAAGACAAAGGAAAAGACCAGGATTACATTACTTAGCCAGCACCTACGCATAGAGCAAAGATGACAGTCTATGACAAGAAGATCATGCCCAGCTCGGGAGAGATTCTGCCAGTGAAAAGACAGTGCATAAGGGCTGCTCGTACTGCAGTTCTGCCTGATGGGACTCCCTATTTACAAAAGAGTGTGAAAAACTTCACGGCTAAGAACAGTTTTAAATGATGATATAATTGCATTTGTGTAACTGCCCAGATAACAGCAAATTGTAATTTCCAGTGTTGGAGAAGGAGCCTTGTGGGAGGTGATTGGATGCGGAGGGGTGGGGGAGGGGCGGATTTTTTCTTTGCTGTTCTCAGGATAGTGAGTGAGTTTTCACAAGATCTGGTTGTTTGAAAAGTCTATAGCACCTCCTGCTCCATTCTCTTCCTCTTGCTCCAGCCGGTAGGATATGCCTGCTTTCCCTTTACCTTCTGCCACTACTGTAAGTTTCCTGGGGTCTCCCCACTCATGCTTCCTGTACAGCCTGCAGCACAGTGAGCCAATTAAACCTCTTTTCTTTATGAATTATACAGTCTCAGGTAATTATTTACAACAATGCAAGAAAGGACCAATCCAAATGTCAAAGTTAACCTCTTTCAGTTAAGTAGAAAATCTTATTAATTAATAGATGTGTCTGCCGTTATTTAAGATGTTGCTTTTTAACTTATTTTCAGTTGCTATATTTTCTTGTTAATCACTAAGGACATTGTCAAAACCATGGGAGGTCTTGGAGAAAAAGAATGAACAGAAAACTGGTAGGTCCATGACACAAGTTTATCTTTCCAAAAAGAATCAAATTCAAGTTTCATTGGTTTTTCTCAATTGCATTTCTTTCTCTATTTTATTTATTTCCACTATAATCTTGATTATTTCCTTCCATCTGCTGTTTGGCATTGAGTTTGCTCTTCTTTTTCCAGTTCTGAAAGGTGGAAGGTTAGGTTATTGATTTGAAACATTTCTTCTGATGCAGACATTTTATGCTATCAATTTCCCTTATCTCTTTGCTAAGGCACATGAGGCTGTGACCTTCTCAGAAAGTCATCCTTCAGTGTTGACAGACTCTGTAGATTTTGTCATCATGAAAACCTTACACTTTGTCACAGAGCTGGTGTGGTCTTCCTGAAGATGAAAGCTTGGATTTTAGTCATTCTGTGTTGTGCCTTCCCCACAACACCCCAAGATGGAGTCTCACTCTGTCACTCAGGCTGAAGTGCAGTGGTGGGATCTCAGCTTACTGCAAACTCCACTCCCTGGATTCAAGTGATTCTTCTGCCTCAGTCTCCTGAGTAGCTGGGATTATAGGTATACTCCACCACGTCCAGCCAATTTCTTTTTGCATTTTCAGTAGAGATGGGGGTTTTGTCATGTTGGCCAGGCTGGTCTCAACTCCTGATCTCAGGTGATCTGCCCGCCTTGGCCTTCCAAAGTGCTGGGATTACAAGTGGGAGCCACAGTGCCCAGCCTTTCATTCTATGTTGTATCTTATTACAACATAGTAAATACATTTATGTATATCATGAAGATGATTACTGCAGTTTAAGAATGGATATGAAATAGGGACACCAGACATATTGCTAGTGTATAAAGCTGTAATTCATCAGAAACAAAAGGGCCATAGATGCTGCCCTTCCAGCAGAACAGAATGTGTGAACTAACCTTTCTTGTAATAAAGCAAACTTTCCAATTCTATCCTAAGAACTTTCCTTCGGAGTCTCTAGAAGTGTTAGCACTCTCCTGCATGTAAAGGAACATTTTTATGATAATGCAACCATAATTATGTGCACATTTAACATGAACATAATAAATATGCATTCACTATTATACCAAGAGGTCTGCAAGAAACTGAAAAAGAAAAACACAATATTTGATTACTATAAGGATCTTGATAATAATTTCTTGAATTTTCCTTAAATTTGAATTTCATTTTTAAAAGTTGAGATTGCAAATAAATTGATAAGCAGACTTTCTCACAACATTGAATAACAAATGTTTTCTCTTTAATGAAATCCAAAGAAATTCGTATTTCTCGGGACCTTTCCCAACAGAAGAAAAATTAGAAAAATACTTTGAAAAGAATTTTAAAAAAGCACAATATGCCAAATTTATGTCAGATAACTAAAGGACTGCTAGAGTGCCTATAGTATTAAAAAAGTCAAATAAATAAGTTAAACTTCCTCCTTACTGAACTAAACAAAGAGAAAAAAAATAAACCCAAGGCAAGGAAAAATAAGAAAGCTTAATGATAGCAGAAACAAACGAAACAGGAAATAGAAAATAGGCAAAGTCAATGAAACCAAAAGTCAGTCATTTGAATAGATCAAAACATGGATAAACACTTATCTAGTCTGACCAAAAAAAAAAAGAAAGAAAAATCAAATCACAAAAATCAGAAACAAAAGAGGAGACATTATTATTATTAGGTGAGACAGGGTTTCACTCTGTCAACCAGGCTGGAATACAGTGGCGTGATCTCAGCTCACTGCAGCCTCCACCTCCTGGGTTCAAGCAATTCTCCCACCTCAGCCTCCCAAGTAGCTGAGAGGACACGGTCACACCACCATGCCGGTCTAATTTTTGCATTTTTAGTAGAGATGGGGTTTTACTATGTTGGCCAGGCTGGTTTCAAACTCCTGACTTCATGTGATCCATCCGTCTCAGCCTCCTAAAATACTGGGATTACAGGTGCGAGTCACTGCACCCGGCTGAGACATTATTATTGAACTTACTGAAATCAAAAGGATTATAATGGAATCCTTTGAGCGACTGTATGCCAATAAGTTAAATAAGTTGGAAGACATGGTTAGGGAAAGAATTAAGGAAAGTCCGGGAAAGGTGCTCTAGAGAAATGTGTGGAGCCTGCATGGGGCATCCCTCTAGTTCAGCAGTAGTCCTGGCCTGTGGGGTGGGAAAGAGACAAGGAAGTCAAGATCTAGAGCATTCCACCATCACCTTGACCTTAGGGAAGCCGTGATTTCAAAATTTAGATTCGTTGACTATCATGACTTCTCTATAGAGTTATAATCACCTCAGTTCCCCTGGTTCAATTATTGCTTCTGAAAAAGGAGAATTGGTTGCTTTCACAAACATAGTCTGAGAAATATGCTTTTATATATTCCATTATGTGTAAACATTGCTATTATTTTTCTTTCAATCTATAGTATAATTTTTCCTTAGTACTATAAAACACACAGTCTGTTGACTTTAACGTACTAAAGCTATGCTGATTGACTTAGTGATACATATATACCAAGGTATGTTATGTAGATACGCAAGCTTTGAAAAATGCATTGCCAATGGGAAAAAAGAAAATACATAAGGTCCACATTGCACTACATTTTCCCCAGCCTCTTTGGTTCCCAGCTACCATGATATACTAGTTTTTTCCTTAGAATCATTGAAGTAAATGGTTTGCAAAGGCAGTAGCCTGTTATTTGTGTTCTACAACATTGGCATTATTTAAAAAATGTAATCTTGAATGAACTGATTTACGTATGTAAAAATACTTGACACTAAGGGCAATCTTTAAAGTCACACACCCAAGTGTTTGTTCACTCTAAGGCCTCATCTGGTAGAGGGAGGTAGGTAGGGAAGCTGAAGATGAGCTAGAGAGGGAGGAGGCACCTGCTAGGAGTCAGGGGATTTCACCTGAGAGTCCATTTCTGGTGATTACATGAGTTGCCCTCAACCCTGGGATATTGGTTTCTGTGGGAAGTCTGTCAAATCCAACTTTCCATGATGACTTTTCAGAAAGGAGGGCCAAGTGTTTCTTTTCAAGTTTAAGATAACATTGGATAAGACTTACTTATCATTATTAAAAAAAAAAAATCTAGTGTTTTAAAAAAATCAATGCCTTAATCTGACATATGTCATTTTTCTCTGGGTAGATTCCAGTATAAGCACCTTATAGATGTGAGTGATATTTATGATTAAAAACACACAAGAATCGGAATAATTGGAACACATGCAAAACTTTGTAGTCACTTAAGGGAGATGGATAGAAATAATTGCTCCTTTTCCCCTTTAATTATTAACAGGATATATTTCCACATTAAATCTGAAAATAAATTGTTCAAGATATTGACTTCCAGGAAATCTCTTGTTAATTATCTTAATGGTATGCCTTTGAACAGCTTAAGCAAATTTAAAAATTCTAATGATCTGCCCAGGCTTCATTATATTTTCCATGATGTAACAAAACGAGCTCAATATTTGCAGTTGTGTAGATATGAGTAAGGATTCCTGGTTCACCATTCACTAGTTATAAAGTATTAGGAGAGTTGCTAGACTCATCTATAACACTAATGTACAAAGTAAAGATTACTGATTTAATTCACAGCAGAGTCTGGAGTAATGCAGATAGAAGGATGGCTAGAAAATTATAGATTTAGGCAGGTTTGCATACACAAAATTGGAACATCTGTTCTTGTTCTTACCATTATGCACCAGGCTGAGGCAAGCTACCAACATTGGTTAAAGACATGAACTTCAGGTGACTTTCAATGGAGCAATGTAAGGTGAGCGAGAGCTGAAGTGAGGAAGCGGGCAGCAGAGGCATGGCATGTGGAAGAAGTGGGCATGCACAGCAGGAGGCTGGTAGCCACTCTTGATGTGTAATTACCTTTACATAGAGGATAGTTATTTGGTAATTGAGTTTACAGTGATCATAAAATCCAGGTAAGCTAGGAATGCTTTTCCGTCTCAATATCCAAGAAAAATCCTTGTGTAACCCTGTGTGATGTTGAGATAGGATGCTCCATGTGTGAAAGGAGCAAACACATTCTTCATGTCTGTTTTGGAAACCAAGTAACGTCATCTTGTAGAGAATCTCTTTTCAAAGGGAAAAAACGTAATATATTACTAGGTGAACGTATGACTTGCTGTGGCAATATGTTTAACATGCTTAACTCAGTCCAGGTGTGCTCAGCTGAGAGAAGGTGGTCTGAGCATGGTATGCCTGGCATCATGCCACTCAGACCTGAGTTTCTCCTATCCAAGTCCACTTTCGAATCTCTCCATGTCCTTGATGTAATGAGTAAATTGTTACGGATGCAGATGGAGTGCCATCAAGATCTGGAAGTCCCTCAGAGGTGACCAGATGGCTTCCTCTCACCTTTTAGTATTTAATGATGGTCCTTGGGCATGCTCCAGTGACTGAAAAAGCAAAACAAAGTTTGAGAAAATAACTTTTTTACACCAATTAAAAAAGGATGTACCAAAAGACAATCTACCTTAAAATGTTTATACTTCTTTTAATTTTAAATTTTTTGCTTAAACTTAACAATAAAATATTTGCCAAATATTTTGTTGAAGGGTTAATAATCCTTTGGTAGGTGTAATTGATCCCCAAAATCCTTTCCAGTTCTTAATTATATCAACTGATGACAGGCTGCCAGCACAAAGTCACAGGAAAGTAGCAATATTGAGTAAAAGCCTGATAAAATTGCTATCATCCTTGTTAGCGTTTTCATATCAGTTGTACTCAGAAGCAACATTGCTGTCAAATAAACTGCCCTGGAATTCATGGTGCTGCTGTTTGTCTCTATTTTATTTGGAGAACAAACTTTTAACATCAAGAAGCGTTTGTTTAAATGTTTCTGAAGGCCATATTTTGAGCTTCGGGTGCGTCGTCAAGAGCTGTGGTCTCTGTCCCGGGGTGATGTGTAGGTCGATGCTTCTGTAAAATGGACAAATGCATCCTAGAGGCCTAAGTGGCACATCTGACTGTGGAAGCTTCTATTTTATCCTTGAAAGTAATTTATTCTGAATGGTTAATATTTCATGGTTATTTAGGCAAGCTGTTGCATGAGCAGGTTATTTTTTAATTTTTCTCTCTTTTCTTTCATCAAGTAATTTGTGTCTTCATCAATCAATCAGTAGTTCTACTATTCAATAGACTTGTGAAAACATATTCTCCTTGGGTCTGGTGGAGGCACTGGAAACTCCGAAATGAATACCGTCCTTCCTGCCCCCGAAGCTGTGCACAATCTTGCAGGATCACAGTCAAGTGATGTTACGTTGATAAGACGGTAGAAGTGTTAAGGTGATAGGACCCTCTGCTTAGGACTCTAGAGCTCAGTCTTAGGAGTACATATTGGGGACGAAGTTGAGACATGGAAATTGGTGAGTGAAGTTGAGTGAAGACTTCTTATAGGCTTATTAGGTTGGTGCAAAAGTAACTATAGCTTTTGCCATTGCTTTTCATTTACACCAACCTAATAGATTTAGTCTCAAAAAAGCAAGGAAGAGTTAAACAGGCCAGGAGTGGTCTTGGAGACCTTTCTGGGCTAACAGAGAGATTAAGATTTTGAGAGAAAGCAGGATAAATTTAGAAGATGCTCACCTTTTGGGTATGGCAAAAATATATGATGTAGTCATGGTGAAAGCAGAAGATAAGACAAACTCACATTTAAAAATTGGGGATACTAAAACCTAGTAACATACGGCACACTTGTTCCAATTTTTTGCATGTAATTTTTTGTGTGTAGAAAAATAGAATGAAGACAGGGAAGGCAAAGTTATTAACTCCAAGCATCAAATCTTGGAGGTGTTTAAAGGGCATGAGATTCAGAACACAGCTGAAGGTATGAATTTTGGGGAAGAGGTGCAGTAACAAGTATTTGGAGAAAGGAAACAAAAAGACAAAGGAGAAAGATTTTCAGTAGAGCAGGGGGACACAGGGCTTTTTCTCCAGGTAACTTCTGCTCTTTCCGCTGTGTGGCTTGCAGCAGGGGTGGGAACACCAGTGCATTAGTAAATCTCAGGACCAGAGGCAAGCAAAAGCATCATTAAGACATACTGGGGCTCACTGGAGAGAAAGAATAAACATCCAGCCTCCAGTTCTGTCCATAGCGTGATTTCCTCCTGGAGCTCCCAGCCGCCCATGCAGAGCCATAAAGCGTGCATCCTCAACAGGAAACGTATGAGAACCCGAGGGGCAAAAACTGTTCAGGGGGCACAGGGAGATTTAAAAAGTACTATTTTTGGGGGGAGGCTACGGGAGGGATAGTGGGAGGGAAGGTCGGGGAGGGATAACGTGGGGAGAAATGTCAGGTATAGGTGATGGAGGGATGGTGGCAACAAACCACCTTGCCATGAATATACCTATGCAACAATCTTGCATGATCTGCACATGTACCCTAGAACCTAAAGTACAATAAAAACAAAAGAGAGAGATTAAAAAAATGTATATATAGGTTGCGGGCAGTGGCTCACATCTACAACCCCAGCATTTTGGGAGGCTGAGGTGGGAGAGTCACTTGAGCCCAGGAGTTCGAGACCAGCCTGGGCAAAATGGTGAAACTCCGTCTCTACAAAAAATACAAAAATTAGCCAGGCATTGTGGTGTGTGCCTGCAGTCCCAGCTACTCAGGAGGCTGAGGTGAGAGGATCACTCGAGCTAAGAGGAGGAGGTTGCAGTGAGCCAAGATGGCAACTGCACTCTTGCCTGGGTGACAGAGCCAGATCCTGTCTCAAAAGGTAATAATAAATAAAAATTTTTAAAAGTATAAAAAAGTACTATTTTTTGGCATAAAACACACAGACACACGCACACAGACACACACACACACACATATATATCCAATTCATAAACAAACATATAGTTGATCTGTGTTCTCAAATGTATATGGGTTGAGGCCATCAAGAAAACATATCTAAAAGACACCCTTAAGGTGACTGAAAAAGTGATTGAAAGACACAGCTGTAGAGAAAGTGGCTGGAACCTGAAGTTTGGTCTTGTCTTTGTGAAAGACAAGAGTCAGGAAATACTTGTTGTTGGTAATTGTATCTGTCAGGGTTCCCCAGAAGGAGAGAACTAATAAGACATACATACAGGAGTTTATTAAGGAGTAGTGAATCACATGATGACAAGGTAAAACCTACAAGAGGCCACCTGCAAGTTGAGGAGCAAGGGGGCCAGTCCTAGTCCCAAAACCTCAAAAGTAGGCAAGCCGATCGTGCAGCCTTCAGTCTGTGGCCAAAGGCCCCAGAGCCCCTGGCAAATCACTGGTGTAGGTCCAAAAGTCCAAAAGCTGGAGAACTTGGAGTTTGATGTTTGAGGGCAGGAAGCACCCAGCACGAGAGAAAGATGGAAACCGGAAGCCAGTCTAGTCTTTCCACATCCCCCTGCCTGTTTTTATCACTTGTTTTCCCCAAGAGCCAAGAGGGAAGCATAAGAAAGGCTAACAGGGTGGGAGCTGCCAGTGTCAGGGAGAGAGAGGCCCCTCCAATGTGGAGACAGAGGTCAGCAGGAGAGTGAGCAAAGGCCCAGACGAGAGGCCAGTGGATGGCATTGTCATTTGAGTATTTCAGAATACTGGCTGATGAGTGCCCATGCAGTCCTATGAATGGCGAGACTCTAAACTCAGTGGAGCCCAGTTCATCCCTCTGTACAAAATCTCTCTCCTCAAGTGGTTTTTGAATTCCCACAGGTGCATATTTTCACTCACAATGCTGGCTCCGGGAATCCTTCAGCTTGGAGCTGAGAGAGTTGCCTTGGACCGTGTCTTCCCCTCCACCAACACAGGCCAAGGAAATGGTGGGGCTTAACATCTGTCCCCAGCCCCGATGGGGCTGAAACACCCCTGTCAGCAGACCTGCGCCATCCTGAGAAGCTTGGATACGCTCATCTGCAGGACCTGTGGTCTGTCTGTGTGCATGTGCCTGTGTGCATGTAGCCACATGGTAGCTGGGTGCATGGTCCGGTGCTGCTACCTTGAGTGAGTGAGCCTCTTCATGCTGTCCTGGAATGATAAAGGGCTTTAGAATCAAGAGTCATGCATGGAGCCTCCCTATGCACACACACCCAGGGCACCTGCCAGGTGAAGATTTTATGTCAGCTGTTGTATGTGTGTGTACGAGAGAGAGAGAGAGAGAGAGAGAGAGAGACATGTGTCTCTTAATGATGGGGATGTGTTCTGAGAAATGTGTTAGCTGAACATCATCGTGTCCTTACACGGACATAGAGGGTACAGCCCACTGCCCACCTGGGCTAGGCGTATTGCTCCTGGGCTACAAACCTGTGTTGCCGTGACTGTACTGAATAATATAGGTAATTATAACACTATGACGAGTATTTGTGTATCTAAACATAGAAAAGGCATAGTAAATATATGGTATTATAATCTTATTGGACTGCCATCCTATATGTGGCCCCTCATTGACTGAAACTTTACAGTGTGGCACATGACTGTATCTATCTACCTATCTGTATATACATACGTGTGTGTGTGTGTGTGTGTGTATGTGTGTGTGTGGGTGTGTGTCTGTGGAGGGTAGGTGTGTATGTACATGTGTATATATATATATATATGTGTGTGTGTATACATAATATGTATGTGTATGTGTGTTCATACATGTACACCCTCCCACCCACATATATATATGTGTGTGTCTATACATAATATGTATGTGTATGTGTGTTCATACATGTACACCCACCCACCCACTCACACATATATATATATATATATATATATATATATATATGGAAAGAGACAGAAAGACAAGACAGAGAGAAATTTTAAAGAATTAGCCCCCACTATAGTGGGGCTGATAAGACTAAATTTTGCAAAGTAGGCCCACAGTCTGGAAACCCACGGAAGAATTGCAGTTTAAGCTCAAAGGTTGTGGCCAAATTCCTCTCTTCTGGGGGCAGGCAGTCTTTCCATTAAGGCTCCCACTGCTGGGGCAAGGCCCACCCACAGTAAGGTGGGTCATCTGCTTTCCTGAAAGTCTCTTGAGTTAAAGGTTTATCTCATCCAAAAAACCCCTTTGCCGCAGCATCAACAATGATTGCCCAAATCTGGGAACTGTGGCCTAGTCAGGCTGACACATCACATTAACCCCGTGACCTCCATGCTGAAACGGGGCCACCACCCCATCTGGAGCTCCGTGGCCAAGCTGCCCTAGCTGCACCTGATCCCTGCCCCTCACTCTGGAGTCTGCCTTGGCTGCCCCATCCACCTCTATAGAGGACCGGCCCCTTCTTGTGTCAGGCTCCTTCTGAGCTGCACAGCCACATGGCTGGATGTCCACTATATGACTAATGTGCTGTCATCAATGGAAATGTAAGGCGTGATTCATGTTTTCTTTACCCTGGAATTTGAAGAGAATTCTTGTGTTGTGATAGCAAATGCCCTCACGGAGCAGCAGGTGGCCAAGTCTTTAGAATTTTGGAGAAGAGAGGGGATATCTGAGAATTAGTCACCCCAATTTTTACTTCAGGTCTATTTAAATTATATTTTCAGGATTGGTTTGTCCACTTTTTACACATTTTGTAAGATGTTTATAATGGCAGATTCTAATGGTTCTTCCAGCTTGGAGCAAAGAGCTTGGCATCAGGTGCAGCTGCGCCCCTTCCTCAGCTCCCATCTGAGCATGTGGCTTAACCCTCCAAGCCCCACTCTGGGCAGAATGTGGCGTGAAGGCAAAAGGCCAGCAGGTTCTACACACTGCACAGGGCCCTGCTGGTTGCTGACCTGATCCAAGCCTTGGGAGGATTCTGTGGTTGTCCTGTGATACCCACCTGTGAAAGGAAAAGAAATCTCAGGATGCCAAAGTCACTAAACCCAAGGAAAAAGTCAAGCTGGAAACTGCACACAAACCTGCCTCCCATTGGGTTCATAAATACGATAGTTACAAAGTTAAAAAGCTGTGTATCTCCCTCACAACTTGCCCATCAGGAAATTCCTTGTGGGACCCAAAATCTTTACCCTAAAACAATTGTGACATTTCTCCAGGCAACGTAAATGGACAGATCCTCTTCACAGGTGCAGGGCAAAGGAAGAGACTCAGTCATCCCTCTGCCCCACTGAGACAAATGCATGTGTGATGGCTCCTCTGCCCTGTTACTTACGTTGTCTTATGTAAGGATGCAGATTCACTGGGCCAGACCAAGGTATACTTGACTATTCCTCTACCCCTCCCTCACGTGAAAATAAGGCTGATCAAAGACTCAAAAGGATATAACTATTTTTATCTTATCCACCCACACATTTTAAACATTTCTTTCTCGTCCTCCAATATCTGCCCTTTCCTCTGTAAATAAAGAAGCTCTCAAAATCACCTTTGGAGAAAGGCATAGACCTATCTATCTCCCAGGTGTGGGAGCTTAACTTTGGCAAATGAACCTCCCACAATAATTGAGGCTTGCCTTGGTCGTTTTCTTTGATCTACATACCTAGCAGAAGTTTGCAAGGATGCCAGGAGATATATAAAAATGTACTGCCTTTATGCCTGGCACATTATAATGGTTTTATGAATTATATTTACTTATAAACCTATAACTATGGACCATGCCCAAGGGTAAATTGTTTAAAAATTAAGGAAGGTTTTTAATACATTTACAGAGAGGTGTCCTGTGTTTTTCATGAAGACAACTTAGACAGCTTATTTATATCAAATATTAATTTGTCTTGATATTCCTTAAAATAGTTCCCCAAAGGGAACGAATATTTGATAACTGCTCTTTTACATGGGAGAGCCATTTCTTGATCCGATCAGGAAATGCACTATTGCCACTTGTCTTTGAGGCCAGGAAGGCAAAGGTTTCAGTTGCTCACCCTTGGTGCCTCAGTTTCCTCATGGAAAACTGAAGCTGTCCTGGGACCTGCCTTCTGCGGAGGTTGGGGAAAAGGGAGGCATCTGCAGTGGTCACTGTGGTTTGTTTGCCACCGGCCCTCCAACGGCAGGAGAACCCATCGTACATCTGAAACTTTCTCATGCCTCGGCTGCCTGATTTCCACCTGGGCTCGGCCTGTGGAGTGCAGGAGAAGCTCCGCTGTGTTTTGACACTGCTCCACTTCTCTCATGCCTGGAACAAGTCAGATCCCAATCGCCGACATGCACAGCTGTTTTTCCTTTAATCAAATTCACTTTCAATTACACTCTATCTTGACAGTTTGAAAGCTAACTACCAAACCAGAAAGTAGTTTTGGAATTAATGGGAAGTGGGAAGTTGTGTCAGCTTGGGGAGGTGTGATGATTTATAAATGCAGAGCCGCTCAAAGGGCAGGAGCTCCGAGTTCCTCCTTCAAGACTGTCTCTGTGACACTGCCGGTCACCAGAAACAGTGATCACTTTTTAATCACCAGCAGGTTTCCTGTTGTTGAACTTGATTCAACTTTGATTTTTATTCACTGAAGGTCAAATTAGGGCTCTGCAGGAGAATGGGAGGTAGATTAGGACGGCACGCGACCGTGATCTGGAGTTTGTAGGTCGCTCACACGTGTGTTCTCTTCCCGGTTTGACATCTGAGGAGCGGTGCTGGGAAGACGGGTTCTATAATGATGCCCCACAATTAAAGCACTCAGTCAATTGGCAGCCACTCAGCCTCCCATGACAAATGGCCTTGGGCAAACCTCAGCATTCAGAGCTCTGTTGTAACCTTTGTTTAGGTTGAGGCACACAGAGGCAGGATGAGAGTTGAGCAGCTCACAGGGTCAGGGGGTTGGGTCTGGGTTCCTCCGAGTTCCAGAAGCTGCCTCTGTGAGTGTGGGTGTGGACTTGAGAGTGAGCCCTGTGTGCACACATGTGCCTGTACACATGTATATGTGTGCAAGCATGCCGCTGTGTGTGTGCCTGCATTTTCCAGGAGGCCCAACCACCCACTTGTGATAGAGGTTAACCGCTTACCCAAGACAGCGTTTTCAATGAAGGGCCCTTGTCTAGGTGTCTTTGGAGCCCCATTAGTCCCAGTCTCCACATGGTAAGCACTGATCCTTCAGCTCTGGTGAGTGGATCCCTGAGGCTGGAGGTAAGGGTGTCGGGACAGCATCCTGGGAAACCTTCGATGCAGTGTTTGATGCTGTGGACTCTTAACAAACCGCCTACCCCATGCTTTCTGTATTAAATGTCACTTATTAGGTAGCACATAGAATAAATAATCCAAGGATAAAAAGTAAAAAAAAGATGAAGCTGATCCTGCAGCCCCTGTTCAATAGGGAACTATCCCTGCAGGGTTAGGTTTCTGTGACAGCATGTGTCATTCCATTTAGAATGAACTGAGGAATTCAGGATGATAGCTGAGTGGCAGGGTATAAGGTACGGCCATTCTTGAGGGAGGATGAGTTCATACGAAGACAGAATCAGGTTCGTTGTGGAGAACTGCTAAGAAACAGAAACATTTGTAGAGGCATTTATGGTTTGAAGGCTTCAGAAACCAAATGAGTTCAGCTTTCAGAGAACTGGATTACTATCATGTTTGTAAAGCTGTTCGAATGTGTTTGGCTTTGTTCTTTCACTGTCAAAGCTAAGTGATCCACTCAGACACCAGCAGCTGCTGTGACCTCCAAATGTACTTCCTTTGAAATATGGCATCAAACTCCTGAGAGCTCCCTCCCATGTGCTTCCTACTAGTAGAGTCACACACTGAAGAGAAACTGTGAAGGCGACTGGCTCTAAAACTGTGCCTACTTTGATGCTAGTTTCAGTAACTGTGCAAGTGACCGCTTTCTAGATCATTCTGCCAGGCTTCCCTCTGCTTGCCAAGGATAAACAGCTTCAACCAGCGTCGTGCAAAACCCAGACCATAGGCAGTGAGAGATGGAGAGCGTCTAAACTGAACTTGCAATGAAGTTTATCCCGTGCCTCCCCGTCCCCTGCCACAGTAACCAGTACAAGGACAGGTTGGATATTTTAAAGAGAAAAGTGCTAGCTGTAAATTTTCCAAGTTTGGAAAAGATGATTCTAAGCAAAGCATAGTTGTTGTTGTGGTTTGACTTGGGAAAATAAAAAAAAAAAAAAAACAAAGCTGATCCTGCACGCTCTGTTCAATAGGAGCTATCAGCTGGTAGAGAAGACCGCAGCATTCACTCACATACACATGCTGCTACCAAAGTGTTTACTAATCAAAAGCAACAAACAAACAAACACAACATAGCACTGATCAAGAGACAGCGCAAGCTGATTCTGCTTCCCCAAGTGCGTCCACTGCCTCTGACTCAAACAGCAGCAGGGCATCTATTCCAGCAGGAAAGTCACCTGGAATCATTTTGCCTTTTATGTTCTACTGTCTCTTTTGTGGCTTTAGTCACGGGCACTATTTGGTGCTAATGTGTAGGGCTTGACTGACATCTGGAATGAGCTGCTAAAAGGAGAGTTTATTTTAACAAAGATGGGATGGAGGAGAGGTTAGTTCTTTGCTTCACTTCCTAGTGTCAAAAAAATTTGCTAGATTTTGATACTCGCCTTTGTTCCCGACATTGGGGAATTAAGGTCTATGATAAACAGGCATTACAACTTGTTTCAGGAAGTGAGTGGCGCTGGCGAGGGACGCCGCTGGCTCGCTCTAGGCTGCCATTCAGTAATTGCTGCCACGAGGCACAACGTAAACCCACCTGCCTTCAGCTCTCCTTCTGGACAATGTGCCCTCTTCAGAATCCTCCTGTGAACCCCTGAGCTGATTTTAATAACTCCCTCGCCATGTCCCCGGGCTAGCTATCTTGGCACTAAATCCTCCATCTTGTACAACCCAGTTGCTTAGGTAACACTTTACTCCCTCCTACGTGATGTTCTGTGATTCTGAGATACTCTCAGCCTTGTTCCAGTGGCTGGAAGAGGTAATCACATAATTTACTTGGAGCCACATTAAGTTAGTGTTCTCTTCCCCAGGAAAAGAGAAAATACAACATAATTTAAACCTGCTTTATTCTCAATCTGATTTATTTTAGAATTTATTTTAGAAAAAATATAATTGACCATGATAGGCAGATAAACCTACTTTCTCAAATTTTGAGTTACAAACTTGTAGCAATTCAGTTTTATTTGAAATTGAATTATCTAGTCCTCTCTGAATCATTTGGAAAAAGGCGCTCTGTAGGGAAGAAAAAAAATGTTTCCCTGTTTAGGCGTCTGATGGAAAATACATCCCCTAAGTGCTGAGTGAGTGCATAGAAGATGTCTCTTCAATCAATTGACAAAAGTTTGAACTCTGCCCTGTAGATCAGACAAACTCAGTGCCTCTGAATGAACTTTTTATGAATGAGCCACTATTTCCTGTGACAACAGACAGATTTGTCTTAGGGGTTAGTGGGGGAAGCTACTGAAAATTCTTAGTAACATTTCAGCCTCATCTGTGGTAACAGGATCCTTAAAAGATTTACAATTTCTCTTCTTTTAAAGCACTATTACAGGAACTGTAGCAGCCTCGACCTGTCTCATTGGAACTGTGAATTAATATTATGAGAATAAGCAAAAACACAAAATAATTTCACAATGACTCATGGATTCCATTGAACGATCACACATGGTACTCATTTGTCCCAGCACGAAGAGGTCATGTTTGAATTATTTAAACCCAGTAGAAAAATATAAACTATGATTTGGCAGTAAACTTGCAACAGTCGTGTCTAGGTTTAAGTAAATGTTCTGGCTCATTTCATCAGTTGAAGGACGTATAAATCTAACATATTGTTGTATGTGGCACTGGGCATGCATGTTTAAAGATACAAAAAGAATGATGGAAATAAGATAGAGTTTTACACACATCCATACTTTCCAACATGTGTGCCATGTGCTCTATTCAAGAATTTAATGATTTTATAACTAACAGAGCTGTCACTAAATTTATTTTGAAGTGGAGGGACTCCTGAGTCCACATTGAGCCTTAGTGTGATATCAGACCCTCCAACATCTCAGAGTTTTCAAAAGTATACAAAGGGCTTCCTTGGTCGACAGGCACCTAAACAGCTTCTTCCTGCCATTGCCTCCAGGTTCGTGATTTAAATAGCTTGACTTTTAAAACTAAAACCCAGGAAGACCTCATGAGGGTAAAGAGCGTTCACGGGACCCGAAAGTGTGATGGTTCATAAAAGCACAGGTCCTTTTTCCTCCTTTAGATTTTTCTTAAAATGGAGAAGCCTCAGGGAAAAATTAAGAAAACAGCACTCATTATTGCTGAAGGTGGGAGTTAGGTTTTTATGCACTCAAACTTTCAGGAAAAATTATCATTCATTTCTCATCTTTCATCCAGTTCTGTGCTTGAGCATCTTCTCTGAAAATGCAACAGTGCACCATCGTATTCAAAGTGAAGCTATTTCTGTGTACTGCATGGACTTCATACCATTTGCATTATGCCTGTACCGTGCATCCTGCCATTGTGCTTGAAATACCGGAAGTACTTGCAGCACAGGAGGCTACTGTTTTCCATGGCGGGCCGCTCCTCCATTGTACCATGCTGCCTTGTCAGATTGGCATTCTAACAAGAATTCTCACTGCGTTGAATTAGGCTTCAACATCACTTTGCTATACCTTGGGAGAATTTGTTGTTGCTATTGCCCTAACACTCATCAAAATAAATATATTAATCATATTGGGTATTTTAATAAAGAAAAGAAAAAAAAAACATTATCTTCACTTTAAAAGGTTTGTTCAGAATTAAAGGACAGTTTTCTGAGCTCATTCACTGAAACTTCCCACAACTGTAACACTTCTCTCTCCCTGCTTCTCTAACAGTTCTCTTACCCTCTGTTTGCTGCTCAATTCCTCTCAATCCTAGGCACAAGTCCTTCTCCTGAGTACCTCGTGCCAGTGTCTTCAGGGCCTCATATCTGGGGTTGAAGCACTGGGCACAAATTTGGTCATCCTTGAACACTAACAGAGAAGACAATCTCTTGATGATGGTGCTTGGCACAGCCAGACAAGATAGCTCTCTCCTGAATGAAGTGGGCATTTTCAAATGTCTTCCAGACACCCTACAGGGCATTCAAGGTCAATATGGTCTAACTGAAAGTGACTTCCTTCATTTTTGTTCTGATATGTGAAGAACTTGGAAGTTGTCACTTCAGTTCTCCCCCAAAAAAGTTGAACAAACTGTGGCTATTTGTTCAAAAAAAAAACCACAAGAATTTCAAGATAGGGACAGCAGAGCATTAAATCAAGTGTGGGAAGTGCAGGATACATCTGAGCATGGGACCCTGTGCAGTTGCATGGGATGCATAGCCAGGAATCAGACTCCACCAACCCAGATGGAAGCACTTTGGTGGTGCTAGACATGCTGGTGGTGGTGCTGGTAGTGGTGGTGGTTAGTAGTGGTGTTAGAAGTGGTGGTAGTAGTGGTAGTGGTGGTAGTGGTAGTGTAATACTAGTGGTGGTGGTTAGTGGTGGTGGTGGTGGTTACTCGTGGTGGTGATGGTGGTGGTGGCTGGTGGTAGTGGTGGTGGTGCTGGTGGTGGTGGTGTTGTTGGTCGTGGTGGTGGTGGAGATGGTAGTGGTCGTGGTGGTGGTGGTGGTGGTGGAGATGGTGGTAGTGGTGGTGGTGGCGGTGGTAGAGGTGGTGGTGGTGATGGTGGTGGTCGTGGTGGAGGTGCTGGTGGTGGAGGTGGTGGTGATGGAGGTGGTGGTGGTGGTGGTGGTGGAGGTGGTGGTGGTGATGGTGATGGTGGTGGTGGTGATGGTGGAGGTGGTGGTGGTGGTGGTGATGGAGGTGGTGGTCGTGATGGTGGTGGTGGTGGTGATGGAGGTGGTGGAGGTGGTGGTGGTGGTGGTGATGGAGGTGGTGGTCGTGATGGTGGTGGTGGTGGTGGTGGAGGTGGTGGTGGAGGTGGTGGTGGTGGTGGAGGTGGTGGTGGTGGTGGTGGTGGTGGTGGTTATGGGGGTGGTGGTGGTGGTGATGGTGGTGGTAGTGGGGGAGGAGTTGCTAGTAATGGAGGTGGTGGTGGTGGAAGTGCTGGTGATGGTGGAGGTGATAGTGATGGAGGTAGTGGTGGAAGTGGTGATGCAGGTTACTTCGTCCACATAAAGGGCCTATTCTTGTAGAATCATGTATGAGTGAAACCTAAGGGATGATTCTGGTGCTTTTGTTGCAAATGACTGAAAACCCAGTTCAAATGGCTTTGTTATGGCCCATATAATTGGGAAGTGCTGAGGTAGGTGGGTGTCTGGTTCAGTTTGATCCAGCTGTTTCTTAGGATAGCTTAACAGATGCCACAGCTCCCAAGGCTAGAAGCTCACTGTTTATAAACAGGAATGACAGTATCCACTTTTCTTCTCCTTGAAAGAATCTGAGACTCCTTGCAATTGGAAGAATCTAGGTGATGTGCTCACTGAACTGACTAGGGGGAACATCTGGCACTGATGGGTCCAGGTCTTGGTTAGGGAGCAGGTTACCAGGCTGGGATTGGGTTTGATGATCTAGGTCCACCTGGCTCCACCCTCCCAAATGGGGATGGGTTCAACCCTACCTGGACTCCCTGGGCAGAGCTTCCAGGATAAGCAAGAATGAGCAGCCCATACCTGGAATCTGCTCTCTTTTGATTGGGGGTCTACACACCCCACCTGGGTCTTCCCTGAGTCTCCAGGTAGTGAGCTGGTCCTGAGGGCTGCCTGGCCTGTGGGGAGCTCCCCCTTCCCCGTGACCGCCCCACACCCTTGCCCGCTTGCCCTCAACCGCCTGCTCTTCTTCTCCAGGCAGCCCTGGTTCTACGGCTGGGGCTTCAACCTCCCACGAGGCCAGGCCCTGCTGGAGAAATGGAACCTCATTCCCGAAGGCGTAGACATCCTGATAACCCATGGACCGCCACTGGGTAAGGCTCTGCTGGCCCAGCCCCCCAGCTTGCCCACCTGGGCCGGGGGGGTGGGCTGTGCGGCAGGGTGCTGGCTGGACCTGGCCTGTCTAGGGGAACTCTGGAGGGGCTCTGAGTCCCACTTGCTGGGGAACTGGGGACACGTCGCCTCATGGTCTCTCTTATTTCCTGAGTGCCCACTGAGTGCTGGGGGCTGGACTTGTTACCTCATGGGCTCCTCACAACAGAATGAAAGGCCAGAAAACCCTCCCTGTGGCTTCAGCTCGTGCCTCTGTTGACCTGAGTCCCAGGTGCTGAAAATCACCATGCCCTTGCACAATGCTTCGTCCAGGCAACCCTCACCCCCTCAGAAACCCAGGGTCCCCGCTCCCTCTCCCCCACTCAGCCCAACATCTCCAGGGCCTGTGGACCACCTCCTATCCTCTCTGACCCCAGCCCACCACCCAATCCACACTGAGGCCATCCCTCACCCGTATACCACCTCCCCCACCCCCACAGTCCCATCTGGGGGTTTCCTCAGTTCCCTTTCCTTCCTCATTCCCACAGCCTGGCCATCACCACATCCCTTCCATTCCGCCTCCAAACTGTCTCCCACTCCTCCTTCTCTCCATACTACTGACTCTGTCTCTGGCCAGGACAATGGCTTCTCTCTCTCTCCCATAGTCATGGTGGAGGTAGTAGTGATGGAGGTGGTGATGGTGGTGATGGAGGTGATGGTGGGAGGTGGAGGTAGAGGTGGTGGTGGTGGTGGTGATGGAGGTGGAGGTGGAGGTGGTGGTGGTGATGGTGGAGGTGGTGGTGATGGAGGTGGTGGTGGGAGGCGGAGGTGATGGTGGGAGGTGGAGGTGGTGATGGTGATGGAGATGGTGGTGGTGGTGATGGAGGTGGTGGTGGTAGTGATGGAGGTGGTGGTGGTAGTGATAGAGGTGGTGATGGTGGTGGTGGTGGTGGTGGATGTGGAGGTGGTGGTGGTGATGATGGAGGTAGTGGTGATGGAGATGGTGATGGAGATAATGACGGTGGTGATGGAGGTGGTGATGGTGGTGGTGGGGTTGGTGGTGGTGGTGGTGATGGAGATGGTGGTGGTGGTGATGGAGATGGTGATGGTGGTGATGGAGATGATGATGATGGTGGTGGTGGTGGTGGACATGGAGGTGGCGGTGGTGGTGATGATGGAGGTAATGGTGATGGAGATGGTGATGGTGGTGATGGAGATGATGATGGTCGTGATGGAGGTGGTGGTGGTGGTGGTGGAGTTGGTGGTGGTGGTGGTGATGGACGTGGTGGTAGTGGTGGTAGAAGTGAAGATGGTGGTGATGGAAGTGGTGGTGATGGAGATGGTGATGGTGGTGATGGACATGGTGGTAGAAGTGAAGATGGTGGTGATGGAGGTGGTCATGATGGAGGTGGTGGTAGGGGATAGAGATAGATGGCATGGTGGTGATGGAGGTGGTGGTGGTGGTGGCGGTGGTGGTGGTGGTGGTGATGGAGGTGGAGGTGGTGGTGGAGGTGATGGTGGGAGGTAGAGGTGGTGGTGGTGATGCAGATGGGGTGGTGGTGATAAAGGTCGTGGTGGATGTGGAGGTGGAGGTGGTGGTGATGGAGGTGGTGGTGGTGATGGGAGGTTGTGGTGGAGTTGGTGGTGGTAGTGGTGGTGATGGAAGTGGTGGTGATGGAGGTGAGGTGGAGGTGTTGGTAGAGGTGGTGGTACTGGTGTAGGTGCTGGTGATGGTGATGGAGGTGGTGGTGATGGAGGTGCTAGTGGTGATGGAGGTGGAGTTGGTGGTGGAGGTGAGGGTGGGAGGTGGAGGTGGTGGTGGTAGTGATGGAGGTGGTGGTGGTGGTGATGGAGGTGGTGGTGGATGTAGATGTGGTGGTGGTGGTGCTGGTGGGAGATGGTAGTGGTGATGGAAGTGGTGGTAGTGGTGGAGGTGGTGGTGTTGGTGGTGGTGATGGAGGTGGAGGTGGTGGTGTTGGTGGTGGTGATGGAGGTGGAGGTGGTGGTGGAGGTGATGATGGGAGGTGGAGGTGGTGGTGGTGGTGGGAGATGGTACTGGTGATGGAGGTGGTGGTGGTAGTGGTGGAGGTGGTGGTGGTGGTGATGGAGTTGGAGTTGGAGGTGGAGGTGGAGGTGGTGGTGTTGGTGGTGGTCGTGGTGATGGAGGTGGTGGTGGTGGTGTTGGAGGTGGTAGTGGTGGGAGGTGGTGATGGAGGTGGTGATGGTGGTGACGGGAGGTAGTGGTAGTGATGGAGGTGGTGGAGGTGAAGGTCTTGCCCCTTCCAGTCCACTCACTTCCCATCAGCAGGAGGGAGTTCTCTGTATTCTTATATGTGCCATGACACCCCTCTAGGGGGAGCATCTGGCACTGATGGGTCCAGGTCTTGGTTAGGGAGCAGTCTGTACCCTCTGTGACTCCCTTAGTCCTCTGAATGAAGTTCAGTCTCCCAGCAGTTCAGCCCACGTCAGCATCTTGCTCCCATTGCCGCCTCCGGAAACCCACCATCACTCCCTCAGTGCTTGGGGCCAGCCCCTGGTCTGGGCGACACTGGTTCAGGAGTTAACCCTTGCAGTGTGTGCCTGGATTAGGGGGGCCCCCAGGCTGCAGGAACAGCAAAGCCCAGTGGGACACATTCAGGGGTGAAGGAAGCTTGAGGAGTCAGGAGAGATGACTACTGTTAACATGGCCTGGAGGCTTACACAAGCCGTGACCCCAGAATTGGGTCTGGGGAGGTAGAGAAGGTGAGGGGAAGGGTGTCCCAGGCAGAGGCCATGGGGGAGGTTGTAGAGTGAGGCGTAGGACAGCTTGAGTATCACTGGCTCACACACCAGTTCAGGAAGAAACTCCTGACACCACTGTGTGCCCCCTACCCAGCCAGTGCCCCACGCCCCTGCCTCCTCCCAAAGTCCAGGAATGGAAGGTTTTGTCAGCCTCACCCTCACAGGTGGGCCTGGCGTGATTTAGGTGCACGATGAGCTTGTAGCTGGATTTGTGTCACCCCCACTGGAAGCTGCCTGGGCCCTGGGAGGTTCTCATCAACATTCAGTGTCATTGGCCACTTACAGTGAGCTCAGCGGCACAGGTGTCTTGCCCTCTTCCCTCTCTTTTCCTTCCCTCGCTCCCTTTCTCCCTCCTTTCCTTAACTCCTTTTTTCCTCCTTTTTTTCTTCTCCCCTCTTCCTTCTTTCCTCTCCTCCTCCCTCTTCCTTCTTTCTCTCCCTCCCTCGTTTCCATCCATTCATCTCTCAAAACATGTCTTTTGGCTTCCTGCTCTTTGGACGCCCCACCCGGGCCCCTTCACACATGGCCCGGCTCCTGTCTCAGGGCTGCCTGTGTGCCAGGCGCTCCAGCTGGTGCTGCCCTTGCATCGTCTCCAGACTGTGCACGCCAGGGCGCCAAGGTGCCGGAGACCCTCCCTGCAACGTGCACTCCAGAACTGACAAAGGGTCCGGCCTCGTGCATGGTGGGATCCCAGTGCCCAGCCCAGTGCTCTGTTGGATGAAATAGAGGCACAGAGAGGTTAAGTGACTTGTTCAAGGTCACACAGCCAGTAGAGAGCAGAGCCTGGGACTTCACTGCGGTGTATGCCCCAGGCCCGTGCCCCACCCATTCCCCCGCCTCTCTTCTCTGCTTTCCCCTCCTCCTCCACCTCCTGCTCCTCCCTCATCTTTGTCTGTCTCTGGCTCTTCCCCGTTGCAGCTCGCCTGGGCCTTTGAGTGGAAGCTTCCCCTGTCCCCTTCCTGGCAGTTGCAGAAACCCGTTTTGCCCACCCAAACAGAGAGGGGCTGCAATGAACCCTAATTGTTCGCTCGGAGTAATCAATTATTCTCCGTTTGTGTAGCCATGTGAGGATAATAAGCAGCCGCCATCTGGGCGGCTCCAGGAGGCTGGCAGTGGGGGCGGGCGCAGGCACAGCCACGGGAGCGATGCTGCAGCAGGGAGGGTTTCTGCTCATGAGTCTGTGCTGTTTAGGAAGTTTCCGACATGGAAATCTCACTCCTGGGCTGTGTGTCAGGTCGCCCCGCTCTGCCACTGACCACAGGGGTGCCTGACCGTGGGACTCACCCGTCCCTCTCTGGCCTCCGTTTGCTGACCTCTGCAGTGGGCAGATGCCACCCTCGAGGCCACTCGAGGCACAGATGGTTTGGGGGCACTAGCAGTTACTGAGCACCCCACTCCAAGTGCCTGGCCTGTGCTAAGCTCTTTCAAGGAGACTGTCAGGGCAGCCCTATGGAGGAGGAGGGTGAGGCTGCGAGGTCCTGGATGGTGTCCATACCCAAAGGCTGAGGCAGGGCAGGGATCCCGAGAGCTTGCTCGGGGAGAGTGGTGCAAAGCTGGAGTCTGGGAGCCCCACGCCTTTACCAGGCTGCAGAAGCTGCTGCAGGGGAGGGGGCGGTGAGGGGCTGGGACAGACCTCATTATGGCCTACTATTGTCTCCCCCACACCAGGCTTCCTGGACTGGGTCCCCAAGAAGATGCAGCGGGTGGGCTGCGTGGAGCTGCTCAACACGGTGCAGAGGCGCGTCCAGCCGCGGCTACACGTCTTTGGCCACATCCACGAAGGTCAGCACGTGGTGGGGAAGGGGACCTCACAGGTTGGCGGCTCCTAATGGACCCTTCAGAGGAGTCTCTCCTTCCTTCAGCCGGAAGGGAAATATATAGCCCATTCCTACTGTTCATTTTGTAACTGCTAGCTGCCATATACACAGGGCTGTCAATGAGCTATTGCTAAATGTTTAATAATAGGAAGATGATCACAAAATCCTGCATGACTTAGGGGGTTGCTTCTGGAAGCCCTGCAAGTCTGCTGTGCCTCCAGCCTGGGAAGCCATCGGGAGATGGGCAGGGGGTTTTCAAAGGAGGGGGCGTTTGGGCCGCGACACAGAGGAGGCGTTATATTTGGTGGGCACGCTATGCATCCCTTAAAACCGGTGGCCCTGTCTTGTTGCTTCTGTCCCCGGGGCCTGGCATATAGTAGGTGCTTAATAAGTGTGGAGGTGAGAGTGATGTCAGCTCCAGTTCTGTTATCCACACGGCCACGCCCTGACCTGTTGCTCTGTGCAGGCATTCCCTAGCAGACCTCAGCCATCCTCACCTCAGCCTCATTTCACCAGTTTGGCACAAATGCCTCTTTTTTGCTTCATTTGGATATTTATCCCACCAGCCCAAGGTGCCTCTGTCACATCCCTGCCAGGAAGCATATTGGCTTCTGTGGGATGCCTGGACTGATGTGGTTTCCCTCAGAGGCATCTCCTAGCTTTCTGAACCTCTGTCTGGTTGGACCAGAGATCCCAGGCCTCCACCTTGTCTGGTCCACATCAGATCATCTTCCAGCTCAAAAGCAAGCAAGCGTCAAACCATTTGTTCCCTGAGGGCCTCTGTAGTTCATTGTCAAGGGGCAGCAGTGATCAGACCCCACCTGGCCCTGGAGTAGTTCCTGCAGGAGCCCTGGGAAGCAGATGAGTCTTCAAAGCAGGATCTGAGAGGTCCTGGGGGAGATGGGCAACTCACATGCTGGGCGATAATAATGACTGTCATTTTCTGTGGCCCTACTATGGGCATGCAGCTCCATCAGATCCAAAATTGCCTGTGACCAAAACCACACCCCCACACAATTGGACAGGCAAAATGGGACTCCAGAGAATCAGTCAGCACCCACCCACTGATCACTCCCTTCCGCCTGCACCACCACACAGGGAAGGGGAAATGTTCCTTCTGTCTTGGAGATGACCTGAGCTAAAGAATGAGGGGGATTCTACCAAATAGAGGTGGTGGGAAGAGAGTACGATAGAGGCAGAGAAAGTACATGATGATGATAATGATAGTGATGATGGTGATGAGGATGGTGTGATAGTAGTGATGGTGATAGTGGTGATAGTGATAGATGATGGCCATGATCACAGCGGTGTTGGTAGCGATGATGGTGATGAGGATGGTGTGATAGTAGTAATAGTGATGGTGATGGTGGTGATAATGATAGATGATGGCCATGATCACAGTGGTGTTGATAGTGATGATGGTGATAGTGACAGTGTCAATGATGATGATACTGATGATGATGGTGGTAGTGGTGACAATGGTGATGATAATGATAAATGCATGATGATGATTGTGGTGATGATGATGGTGCTGATACAATAATGAGGGTGATAATAATGACTGTGGTGTTGGTGGTGATGGTCATGGTGACATCATTGATGACAGTGATGATGATGATAGTGATGATGGTGGTATGGTGGTGATAATGGTGATGATGATGATCATGGTGGCATTGGTGATAACATTCTTGGTGATGGTGGTGGTGGCGATAAATAATGGTGGTGACAAATGGTAATTTTAAGGGCAGTGATGATGTTGATGGTGATAGCGACATCGATGGCATTGATGGTGATGATGTTGGTGGTGATGGTGTTGTTGAGGTTGATGGCACTAGTGATGGTGGTGGTGATAATGGTGATGACAATAATGATAAGGGCAGTGATAATGATAGCATTAGTGATGATGGTGGTGGTGATAATGATGATAATGATAAGAGCAGTGATGATGATGTTGATGGTGATAGTGAGGATGATGGCATTAGTTATGATGATGTTGATGGTGATGGTGATTGTAGGGATGATGGCATTAGTGAAGATGATGGTGGTGGCGGTGATGATAAGGGTGGTAATGATGATGTTGATGGTGATAGTGATGATGATGGCATTTTTGATGATGTTGGTGATGGCAGTGGTGGTGGTGATAATGGTGATAATAAGTAGTGATGACGATGATGTTCATGGTGATAGTGATGATGGCACTAGTGATGATGATGATGGTAATGGTGGTGGTGATAACGGTGATGATAAGGGTGTTGGTGATGATAAGGGTGGTGGTGACAATCATGTTGATCATGATAGTGATTATGATGGTAGCGGTGGTGGTGATAATGGTGGTGATGACGATCAGGGTGGTGGTGATACTGCTGCTGATAGTGATGATGGTGGTGCGATGGTGGTGGTGGTGATGAGGATGGTGGTGAAGATAATGTCGATGATGATGACTGTGTGCTTCTCATGTTTCAGGCACCGGGCTGAGCACAGTACATAGATAATTGTCTCGTTTAATCCTCACAGCAAGCTTGGAAGTGGCATGTATCATTATCATCTCCATTTTACAGATGAAGAGACTGACCTTGAGAGTTTAGTAGCTTGATCCAAACACATTCAGCCCATAGGGGCCGAGTGCCCTATGACTGCCACAGCCACCTGACCATCCTCGCTGCTCTGGCTGCTGGCCTGATGGGCGTGTGCTTACTTTCCAGGGTATGGTGTCATGGCAGATGGGACGACCACCTATGTGAACGCGTCCGTATGCACTGTGAACTACCAGCCTGTGAACCCGCCCATAGTCATCGACCTCCCCACACCCCGGAACTCCTGACTGCTCCCTGCTGCCCCAGCCCTGCCCGCCCACGTCAGCTCCATAGGCCTTGCCCGGCCACTGTTCCTTCCATGCTGAGTCGCCTGAACGACCCGTCTGGCTGCAGGGACTGGCCTAGCAGGCAGGTCAGGGTCTTGGAACGACTCTTCAGCCTTCTGTCACCTGGAGTTGGGACCCTGCACATCCCCATCAGGGGTTCTGTGCTCATTACTTTTTCTGCGTGTACATCCTGTGTGTACCTTGTTAAAGAACCTGCTAAGCTCATGGCCCTGTCATGTTTGGGAAATGACTGAATCTTCATTCTTCTCGCTTGGACACCCTCCTGGTTTGGGAAGCTGCTGCTCTTGAGTGGGTTTTGGAAATTACGCAAAATCTCCCTCTAACCATGGATCTGTGTGGCTGCATGCCCCAGGTTAGAGGTGGTGGGAAGACTTGTGGGCTGCACGCAGGCAGTCCTTGCTCTCCTCCCAAGTGAGAGAGGAGACAAGCCCAAGGTGGAGGCCCTCCGAGGGAGCATTTAGGGACATCTCAGGAATTCAGACCACACCTGGCCAGGCCCACCGCAGTTTGCCTGGCATTGTTCTCCCTTTTTCTTCCTGTAGGCATTTCTGTTGACTTGAACAATGGCCTGAGTGTTCTAGGCATTCACCCGGAGCCTGGATCATGGGGGCTGGTTCTATGGGATGAGCTGCCAGTGTGTGTGCCCAGGACCAGGACCAGTGAGAGGGTTCCCAGTCATGGGGGGACGACCCTTGGCCCCACAGGGACCATGCTGCTCTGCAGAACTCAGTAGCCTGGATGGAGGGTCTGCAGGCTTAGGCTGCAGCAGCCCTGCCTGCTGTGGTGTCAGCCCATATCCAGGCATGCACTGACACACATGCACGCACGC
Organism: Cacajao melanocephalus; assembly: GCA_963573385.1. Classification (NCBI taxonomy): domain Eukaryota; kingdom Metazoa; phylum Chordata; class Mammalia; order Primates; family Pitheciidae; genus Cacajao; species Cacajao melanocephalus. Next base: position 136,637 of record CAUYLG010046959.1, on the reverse strand, counting down.
ACCCCTCTTAGTTTAATGAAGTAGGTCCTCTGTTTCTCATTTCTGCCCCGCAGTGAGGTTCTGTTCCTTGGCGTGGTTTCCCTTGCACCGTTAGGATTCTGTCTGACATATGCCTGCAGCTGAGGAAGCCTAAAAATCCTTGTTGTTCTCAGACCAGCCAGCCCTGTGAATGGGAAGCTGTTCTCACCCCCCATCTATCCATCCATCCCTCATTGATTCATCCCTTCATCCATCCATCCATCCATCCATCCATCCCTCCACCCCCATTCATCATCCATCTCCCATCCATCCATCCCCCCATCCATCCATCCCCCATCTATCCTCCTGTGAACGGGAGGGTGGCACAGGAACAGAGTGGGCCCCAGGCTCCAGCAGCTCCACTTTGGACAGCTTCCTTTTCTTCTTTGAATTAGGCCTGGTGGGGTTGGGGGGCAGGGCAGAAGTAGAAACACGTAGGGCCTAGATTAGGGGCAGGCAGTCAGGCAGAAATGGGCAAGTGCAGGATGAGATTCTGTTCTTATTTAATATTTTGTTCATCATGGACTTTTTTTTTTGCATTTACTTTGATTTTTAACATTGCATTAAAGTAGTATTATTTGTCCTGATTGGTGACATTTTTTGCACCCCCTTTACGTTGTACATCTGAGAGGAGGGTGTCACTCCCTCACCCAGGTCCCAGTGCTGGGAACCAGCCTGCAGTGAGCCCTTTGCAGTCTCATTTCATCCTCAGATGGTCCTTCAAGGTAGGTACTTTGTCCCCATTTTAGAGATGACCGACTGAGGCCAGAGGGGTGTGGTGACTTGCCTGGGGGCTCACGGCACAAAAGGAGCAGAGGCAGGAGCTGACCCTCGGTCTCTGGCCTCACGGCCCTCACTTTGCCATGACCCGAAGTTATGTCCCTACAAAGCAATGCATGGTCCAAGGCTCTTCTTATTGTATTTTTATTTTTAAGGGTCCTGTTCAAAACTGGTCTGAGCTCTGAGGAGTCCTGAACCCTGGGCGCAGCATCCCGGCATCCTGGGAGACTGCGATTCCTTTTCTGCCCACGCTGAGCCGGGCTCCTCGAGGGTTGGGGCTACTGTCCTTGGGAGCCTGGCAGCAGCACTCTGTTGGGTTGACTGAGGCTGAGCGCTGTGGGGTGCAGGGCTCCAGGAATCACGTTTGGCTGAACAAGGTCTCTCTGATGCCTCAGGCGCGGGACATGTGTGCGGTGGAGAAAACCAGGCCCTTTCAGTGCCAGCTCCACCCAATTTCTATGTGGACCAAGAACTCCAAACTCAAAAAAATTTTTTTCCTAAGGTATCTTCAGAATATGGTGTATTTTTATGTGGAAAAGAAAAGTTATGAAGGCAGCTGTTACTTTAAGAGAAAATTCATTAAATATCCTTGAGGTATGAAGATGACGGCGTGATCCTCAATCATTTTGGCATAACTTGATTGTGGCTGTAATTTTTTTTTGTCAAGCATGTCAGACAATAAAGTCTTTGTAAAAAGAGAAGTCCGCGAGGCGCTTCTTCCTTCTGCATCTCTGGGTGTTGCCTGGGACGCGCGGGGGCAGCATGGTGTCCTCTTGCAGAATGCCAAGGCCTGGATGGACTTGGAGACTGAAGCTTCCCGTGTGGCAGTGGTCGGTGTCCCTCTACTTGCTTTAGCCCCGGCTGCGGTTGGGGGATCCCAGAGGTGGTGGTGTGGGCAGTTCTGGGTCCTCTTGTGTTCAAACACTTGGCTGCCTGGTCTCCCGGAACAGTGAGTGGCCTTAGCGCTGGACTCATCCTGGAAGTGGCGTGTTCGGCCCAGCCCCTGTGAAACACAGGGTCCAGGCATTGCCCAGGAGAAACACTGGCAGGTACAACGACCCTACTTTCAAAGCCCCCAAGCTGCAGAAGTTCTGTCATTTTTATCCATCTGTCCATCCATCCCTCCATATGTCATCCACCCCTCCTTCAACCATCCATCCATCCCCCATCCATCCCTTCCTCCCTCCACCCATCCATCCCCTATTCATCTATCCATCTGTCCAGCCCCATCCATCCTTCCATCCCTCTATTTACCCCCATCTATCCATCCATTCCTCCATCCCTTTATTCATCCCCCCATCCATCCCTCCACTCACCCCCATTCATCCATCCATCCTTCATCCATCCTTCCATCTATTCCCCATCCATCCTCCCATCCATCCATCCATTCATCCCTCCATTCATCCCCCATCCATCCTTTCCTCCCACCTTCCCTCCCACTTTCCATCCATCCATGTTTTATCGATCCATCCATCCATCCATCCATCCAGTCTACAAACACCATTGAGCACCTCCCATGGGTCTTGCTTGAGCTAGAGAAGTGGTGTTGGTGGCAGTGATAGATTTAGGAGGTAGGATGGCAGTGAGGGATGGATGTAGGCCATGGAGGAGGGACAGCCAAGGATAGCAGTGGATGCCGGCTGGACATGGAGATGGGGCACAGGAGCAGGAAGAACAGGCCTCAGGAGGGACATGGAGTTCTGTTTGGGACTCATGAGCTGGAGGAGACTTTGGGCTAGACGGGGGAGGTGTCCAGTGGATAAACAGGCCTGCGGGGGGGAACAATGTCTCTGGAGCCAGATGTGGGTCAGAAGCAAAGACGTGGGGCAGGGGAGACCTCCCAGGGAGATGTGCAGGGCAGGAGGCAGCCTGGGGCAGACCACAACGTGCCACCTCTCCATGGCCCTCTCCTGTTCTCAGACTGGCCCCACCTGCCACCTGCCCCTCCAACAGCCCCATCCACCAGGGTCTCACAGGGGTGTACAACGGCCATCCCAGGCCCTGGCTCCCCATCCACAGGCCCAAGGAGCTGCTCAGTTTGAGGAGCCCTGGCTGCTGCTCTTGGCCAGCGTGCACCCCAGCAGGGCTCCTGGGAAGGGGCAGGGAAGGGACTCTGTGGCTTCTGCCCTGGTGGTGCTGTCACGGGGCAAGTGCTGCCTGAATGCATCAGGGTCCCATCTGCCCCACTGAGATGCAGCAACGTGGCTGAGCCACACACTTCTGCAGGACAGGTAGACAGCTCTGAGTTGTCTAGGGCACTGCACCAACAGTGAGGGCGTCCTCCAGCAGAGGTGTTGGAGCCTCGGCTCTTGGGAGAGCTGCACTCTGGGCTCACCCACGCTTGCAACCATTGTTCCCCAGGCAGCCTGGAGGCACAGGAGACAGAACAGCCTGGGGCCCAAGACCACTTTCCATTGCCAGGGGGCATCTAGTGGCAAGTGCAGTGGGCCGCCTCCCCTCCCTGCCACCATTCTGATGGTGTGTCCACTCCCAGAGCCCCAGCCCCAGAACCAACAGCTCCGTCTTGCAATTTGCTTCCATGGAGCTAATCCTTGAACCTCCACGAGGACCAAATTCCTAGGAATTTTTCTTCTAGGAGACCCACTCCCCAGAATGAACCCTGAATGACCCGGTGGAGGTGACAAGCCCTGTGGACAGGGGCTCCACTCAACTCGCCCTGGATGCCACCGACAACTCCCACCTGGGCCCAAACCTGCCTGGCCAGCTTGGGGACCTTTATCACGTACACCTGAGAGGCTCTGGCCCACTTCCCATTGAAGGCACAGCTGAAAAGGTCTCCACGATGTGGGGATTAGGGCTGGCATCTAGAAACTCAGTGTGCTCTGGAAGGTTCATCTGACCCCAGAAGAAAAGCTGAACCCCTCAGGCCTTCTATGTGGGGCCCAGTGAGCGGCAGACAGGTCAGTCTTGGGGGCCCTGGGGAAAAGCAAACCCAGCCTACAGTGGTGGTCAGAGAAAGCTCCCTGGAGGAAGAAGCGTGGTTGGGCCCCGAGCAGCAGGAAGTCATGGAGGGGTTGGGATGCCCACCTCCATGTGCCAGGCACTCAGCACACCTGTCTCATTTAAGATCCACAGCAACCCTGCAGGGCTGTCCTCCCTTCACAGAAGAGGAGGCTGAGGCTGGGAGGGGACGTGACTTGTCCACAGCTCACTGAGTGTTCCATTCGTAGCTTGTCCTTTGCAGACCCGCCTGGATGTGCTTTCATCAATGACAGAGGGGCAAGCCCAAGGGCAAGTTGAGTTATGCAGTGTTATTTTATTTTATAATTTATTTTATTTATTTTTGAGACGGAGTTTCACTCTTGTTGCCCAGGCTGGAGTACAGTGGCGCGATCTTGGCTCACTGCAACCTCTGTCCCCAGGGGCTCAAGCGATTCTCTTGCCTCAGCCTCCCTAGTAGCTGGGATTACAGGCATGCACCACCATGCCCAGCTAATTTTCATATTTTTAGTAGAGACGGGGTTTTGCCATGTTGGCCGGGCTGGTCTGGAACTCCTGACCTCAAGTGATCCACCCACCTCAGTCTCCCAAATTGTTGGGATTACAGGCATGAGTCACTGTGCCCAGCCTTTTTTTTTTTTTCATTAAAAAAAAAAGTTTGTATTTTGCTGAGCATGATGACTCATGCCTATAATCCCAACACTTTGGGAGGCTGAGTCAGGAGGGTCGCTTGAGCTCAGGGGTTTGAGACCAGCCTGGGCAACATTTGTCTCCCGCCTCTACAAAAAAATAAACGAAATTAGCCCGGTATGATGTCATGTGCCTGTAGTCCTAGGTGCTTGAGAGGCTCAGGTGGGAGGATTGCTTGAGCCTGGGAGGTTGAGGCTGCCGTGAGCCGAGATCATGCTACTGCACTACAGCCTGGGTGACAGAGGGAGACCCTCTCTCAACAAACAAACAAACACAACGCTTTTTATTTTGAAATACTTTTAATTTTAAGGAAGCGCTGTCAGGTAATACAGGGAGTTCCTCCATACCCTTCAGCCAGTTTCCCCTGCATATCCGTGATACATTTATCCAAACTAAGAAATTGACACTAGTACCACACTGTTAAATACAGTCTTTATCTGGATGTCAACAGGTTTTGATGAGTGTCCTTTCTCTGTTTCAGAATCCAATCCATGACCCCGAGCTGTGTGTAGGCATCACGGCTTCCAACTCTCTTCCAGTCTAAGACAGTTAGATCATTTCTCCGTATTTCCTTGCTTTTTCTGATGTTGGAAGTTCTGAGGTGTGCTGGTTGAACATTCTGTGGAATGTCCTTCAGTTTGTGTTTGCCTGGCATTTTCTCATGAGTAGTCTGGTGTTAATGTGTTTTTGAAAAAAAACCCCACGGAGGGGAAGGTGCCATCACAAGGCATCCATCTAGGGTAACTCAAGAGGAGCAGGATGCATCCCTGGCGATGTCCATCTCCATCCCCAGGTTAAACTGATGGCTGCGGGTTTCTCCGCCGTAAAGATGCTGCTGTTTTTCTTTTTCCACATTCAATCTGTTAGGAGTGAGTCACTAGGTCCAGCTCCACTCAAGGAGGGAGGAATTAAGCGTCTCCTCCTGGAGAGAGGAACATCAAAGCATTTGTGGGCATACGTTAAAACCAGCATGGTAATTAATCAATATTTGGGGGAGGCATGATGAGGCCATGCCAATATCCCATTTCTCCTTAAAGTTTTGCCCACTCATTTTAGCAGCCATCAGTAGATGTTGGCTTCAGCAGTTGCCACGGTGGTGCTCACATGCTGATATTCCATTTCGTCATTCCTCTTGCAGTCCTCTTTCGGAATTCTTCTGTAAGGAATATTTGTCCCCTCTCTGCTGTTGATGCACTAATCTCACTCTGAACTCATTATTTGATTCTTTGAGTTAGAAACTCATTGTTTCATTATCTGTTTTATTGCTTCAGTGGTTGCAGCTTTGTCTGCTGGAAGCTCTGGTAAGTTGGCTCCTGAGTCCTTGGGTTTATTAATTTTACTTCCTTACTTTCAGGCAATAGAAGATGTTCTAGGCTCCTCCTACCTTGCCCTGGCCTTATAATCAGTCGTTTCCTTTTACTCAGAAACTAAGATTTGGGGCCAGGCGCGGTGGCTCACGCCTGTAATCCCAGCACTTTGGGAAGCCGAGGTGGGTGGATCACTTGAGGTCAGGAGTTCGACACCAGCCGGACCAACATGGTGAAAACCCGTCTCTACTAAAAATACAAAAATTAGGTGGGCATGGTGGCGGGCACCTGTAGCCTCAGCTACTCAGGAGGCTGAGGCAGGAGAATCACTCGAACCTGGGAGGCAAAAGTTGCAGTGAGCCAAGACAATGCCACTGCATTCCAGCCTGGGTGAGAGTCTCAAAAAAAAAAAAAGGACCTGGGCAGTAGGTGTGCTGGTTGCACTTGTGGCATCACTGCTCCTAGGCCTTCTCAGAGACAGAGCTAGGAAACATATTTAGTGTACTAACCCATTTATGCACACATATTTATCTGTCTCTACCTCTATCCACCCACCCACTCATCTATCAATCAACCTATCATCTATCAATCATCTACCCCATCTCTCCATCCCTGTCTCTCTCTATCAGTAAACATTAATTCATACCGATAGCCTCACCTCCCGTTCTAACCCAACAATGCAATCTCAGCAATGCAACTAATTCTTGCTTTTCCACCTTGTTCATTTAAAACCTTTTTTTTTAAATTTTTATTTGAGACAGGGTCTCACTCTGTCACCCAGGCCGGAGTGCAGTGGTGTGATCTCAGCTCACTGCAACCTCCACCTCCCAGGTTCAAGTGATCCTCCTGCCTCAGCATCCCAGGTAGCTGGGACTATACAGGTGTGTGCCACCATGCCCTGCTAATTTTTGTTATTTTTATAAAGATGGAGTTCTGCCATGTTGCCCAGGCTGGTCTCAAACTCCTGGGCTCAAGAGATCTGCCTCGGCCTCCTAAAGTGCTGGGATTACAGGTGTGAGCCACTGTGTCCTGATGCTCATTTGTAACTTTTTTCTTTGATAGTGGACAGTAAGAAGCCTGGCTCCCACAATTACAATTTACTTATGCATTTCTCCGCCCCTAACATACCTACGGTCTATTGCTCATCTGACCCTTGTGAGAAGCACAGTTGCCAACTAGAGTGCAGTGTCCACGTGCAGGCTTTTCATCTTTAGCTTTACAAAGTCACAATGCTCAGTTCCTCCCCCATCGCCTTTCAGTGTGGCTGTGTCATCCGTTTGTATTACAGTGAGATTATTGTGTCCCTGGTCTGCCTGCCATCCTGGAATCCCCTGACCTCCTGGCTGATTACTGATTTGCATATAATGATGTTCACATATTATATGCGTGTATAATATTTGCATGTAATTACTTATTTGCATATAATGACGTGGCTCACTCTTCACGGTGTACCCTCCTGTGGGTTTTGACAAACCCATAGAGTCCAGTATCCATTACCACAGGATCATGGAGGACCGTTCCACCATCACCCCAAAAATTCCCTGTTTTGGCCTCTGTGTAGTCAAACTGTTTCCAAAGTGGCCATATGAGTTTGCAGTCCTACCAGCAATGAGTGAGTATTCCTGCTGGTTCATATCGTCACCAGAGTTTGGGCTCATCATTTTTAAAAACTGTAGCCATTTGAGTGTGCATGGGTGTTTCACTGTGGTTTTAGTTTCTATTTCCTAGTGACTAATGACGTGGAACTTCTGTCATGTGCTCATCATTCACGTCTACTCATTTGTGAGAATCTGTTTAGATCTTTCATCCCTTTTTTAAACAATCATCAGGTTGTTTTCTTGCTGTTGAGTTTTAAGAGTTCTTTATATTCTGGATAGTTTTTCTTTTCTCCCCGTCTGTGGGTGCACTTTTTTACTCTCTTAACAGTGTCTTTCTTAGAGTAAAAATTTAAAATTCGGATATAGTTCAGTTTGTCCATTTCTTCTTTTATAGTGTGAGCTTTTGGTGTCGTATCTAAAAATTCATTTCCCATCTCCAAACCCAAGGCCATGTAGGTTTTCTCTCATGCTTTCTTTTAGGAGTTTTTTAGTTTTATAGTTCACATTTAGGTCTATAATACATTTTTTTTTTTTGAGTCTTGCTCTGTCACAGGCTGGAGTGCAGTGATAGGATCTCGGCTCAATGCAACCTCTGCCTCCCAGGTTTAAGTGATTCTTCTGCCTCAGCCTCCTGAGTAGCTGGGATTACAGGTGTGTGCCACTATGCCTGGCTAATTTTGTATTTTTTGGCCAGGCTGGTCTCGAACTCCTGACCTCAGGTGATCCACCTGCCTTGGCCTCCCAAAGTGCTGAGATTACAGGTGTGAGCCACTGCGCCCAGCCAGAAACTGAATATTTTGAAGAATATAGTTTGGCAACTTTGGAAATAAGATCTCGCCCCCTCCCTCTCCAATACCCTGCAAGGGTTAGTTGCTGCTGCTGCTTGCAGTAGTTGGCTTTGTTTAGTGACTTTTCCAGCTGAATTCTTTAAGGTTTGCATTCTCTGTCATGTGTGGCCAATGAAATTTCCTGTCAGCTAGCTTAGTGGTAATCTGATGATTAGACAGAGATTTCCTTGAACACCTGGAACCAATAGATTTCCCAGTCTTGCTCACACCTGTAATCCCAGCACATTGGGAGGCTGAGGTGGGCGGATCACGAGGTCAAAAGATCGAGACCATCCTGGCCAACATGGTGAAACCCAGCTCTACCAAAAATACAAAAATTAGCTGGGCATGGTGGTGTGTACCTGTAGTCCTGGCTATTCGGGAGGCTGAGGCAGGAGAATCACTTGAAAACAGGAGGCGGAGGTTGCAGTGAGCCAAGATCGTGCCACTGCACTCCAGCCTGGGTGACAAAGCAGGACTCCATCTCAAAAAAAAAAAAAAAAAAAAAAAATTCCCCATCTCTGCTGAAGTGCTCTGAGTACCTGTCTGGACACACCGTCAACATTCACTCAGCTAGCTGACAACCCTGCCTCAGCCTTCACTTTCTGCTGGTGCAGAAATCAGTCAGAGGTGAGAGTGTAGAGCCTTTTTATGTCTTTTCTGAGTATGCTCACCACTCTGGGCATATGCACAGCACTGTCTACATTTGTAGCTTTCTAGATTCTCAAGAAATGCCTTGGTGATTTTTAAGGCCTGGGTGGAGTGTTTTATTTCCCAGCTTTTCCTTTGAAGCTTTCTGCCTAGCCTTTTGATTGTCCAACTGCTATCCATTGCCTTAGGTGGCCACCAAGTTAAAACACTTTCCTGTTTGTTTGTTTTTACAAATGCTCTCTCCTTAACACTGGAAAAAAGTTTTTTTTTACACCCCACGCTCTGAGTTAGGCCAAAATAGCCAGCCTTGCAAGGGCATCTTTCAGGGAACAACCACGCAGGTTGAATAGCGACAAGTTTTTGGTGAAATAGGCTTCGCAGTTGCTCCAGCTCTATTCTGCTCCATGTAGTGACCACCACACTGCACTGGGAATGCAGGCTGTTGTTTTCTAAGGCTGTTGGGGACCTGGAGAGTGGCTGGTTGGACTACGGCAGTTAAAATGCCACAAGTCAGGCTGGGCGCTGTGGCTCACGCCCGAAATCCCAGCACTTTGGGAGGCCGTGGTGGGTGGATCACCTGAGGTCAGGAGTTCGAGACCAGCCTGGCCAACATGGTAAAACCCCATCTCTACTAAAAATACAAAAATTAGCTGGGTGTGGTGGCACATGCCTGTAGTCCCAGCTACTCGGGAGGCTGAGACAGAAGAATTGCTTGAACCCAGGAGGTGGAGGTTGCAGTGAGCTGAGATTGCACCATTGCTCTCCAGCCTGGGTGACAGAGTAAGACTCCGTCTCAAAAAAAAAAAAAAAAGCCACAAGTCTTGCCAACGTTCAGCTGCTTTTCTTGAATCAGTGCGTGCCCTTTTGGTTCCTGCAAGCCTTCGGATAATTTCTAGAGTTCTCAAAAAAGTTGATTCTGACCAATGTCACCAGTTTTCTTGCTGCTGTTTTGGAGGGAAGAACTTTTGGAGGTCCTTCCTCTGCCATTTTTCCTGATGTAACCTTCATGATTTCCTTTTATCTCTTCTGTTCACTTGTTAATTTTACCTTTTGCAAGTATATTTTTAAAAGTATATTTTTAGTAGTTGCTCTATGGTTTATAAATACATTATAAAACAATCTGTCTTCAATTATGTCATATTGCTTCACATACAGAATGAGAACCTTTTAACAGTACACTCTGAATTTCTTCTTCCCATCCTTCCTGCTTGTTGCTGTACTTTTAAATCTGGTGTAAACACGTAATATGCTGTGACAGATTTTGCTTTCAATGGCTAACTTTTAAAATTTCAGGTATAAAAATATTTTATTTTACCTTCGATTATTTCATTTGCAATACTCATTTCTTTGATATATACAAATTTCTGACTCAATCATATTCCTTCTGCCTGTAGAACTTCTTTTAACTTTTTTTTTTTTTTTTTTGGAGACAGAGTCATGCTCTGTTGCCCAGGTTGGAGTGCAGTAGTGTGATCTTGGCTCACTACAACCTTCACCTCCTGGGTTCAAGCAATTCTTCTGCCTCAGCCTCCCGAGTAGCTGGGATTACTGCTCACCTGTGCAGAAGGGAGGGACTCTCTGTGCCAAGTGGTGAGGGCATTGAACGGGGAGCTCAACTTCTGCCCAGGGGTTACAGGAGGATTGGAGCTGGGCCTCAGAGAGAGTGTGGGGGCTGTGCAGATAAGAACAGGAGTCCCAGGAGGAGGAGCCAGCAGGGGCCAGGGCATGGAGGCAGGGATGTGGGCATGGGGCTGAGTGAGTCCTGGTGCTGCCTGCAGGGGAGCCTGCCAGGCCATCTTCAGGCCCTCCCACGCTGGCCTGGGCTGTCACTCACTGCCTGAGCCAAATCCTGCAAGCTGTGAGACTTTGGAAAACTTCTGGTGCCTCAGTTTCCTCATCTGTCAAATGGGGATGCTCACGGGAGTCTAAATGATGTTGTATGTGAAGCATTGGGTTTGAGTCCCACACACCTGTGCCTACTGGGCACTGACACTGCCCTGTCCTGGCCTGAGTCCTGCACACCTGTGATCACTGGGCGCTGGTACTGCCCTGTCCCGGTCTGAGTCCTGCACACCTGTGATCACTGGGGGCTGGTACTGCTCTGTCCTGGTCTGAGTCCTGCACATCTGTGCTCACTGGGCACTGGTACTGCCCTACCCCTGGCCTCAGTCTCAGACTGGCATCCCCTGGCCCTCAAAGGCCTTCCTTATTTCAGACTGAAGCCTCTCTCATGGGAACATCTGCTACCCACGTGCCCAGGTCCCACAACAAAGGTGACACAAGTGCAGTCCCACCATATCTACAGATGAGGACTCTGAGGGGATGTGACCTGGACAAAGTCACATGGAGGAGCAGCTGGGGTCCAGGGCGTCTCTGCCCTGTGATACTGCGTGGCCCTGTTGACACACCTACTCGGGGTCCCCCTCCCTCTCCCTGAACTGGGGGCTGCCTGAGCACCCCATACCCCCTGCAGTCGCTATCCTCCCCTGGGGCGTTCTGTGGGATCTTGAAGCATCCCCAGCCCTGGCCTGGCCAGACTCCCTCAGCTTCACTCCCAATGCCCACCTTGTCAGGCTGAGGGGCAGGAAGCAAGCAGCCCCCTCCTCACCCCACCAGGCCACTGGCTGCTGCCTGCAGGGAGGGACTCTGCCTTCTCCTTTCCTTCCACATCGGCCTCCAGTGTCTCCCTCTCTGCAGCGGGGGTGGAAACTCCCCGTGGTGGTGGTGGTGCTGCTGGGAACTAGCGTGGGCCAGTGTGGCTGGCGGGCCTGGCCCCCAGTGCTCCTGCGGATGGGCTTCATCTGGTCCGTGCTTTCTGAGCGCCCATGTGGATTCTGGGGTGGACATTTTACCTCTTCCTTGATTCGAGGTCATGGCTGTGTCCCGGAGGGTGTAGGGACAGTGAGAGGAACGGTTATGGCAGTGAGACCACAGGAGGAGGAGGAGAAGCCGGTGTCCCTGGGATCTGCCCTCCGGGTGCTGGGCCGCTGTGGGCTACTGGCCTGTGGCCTCTTGCAAGGACATGAATAAGTGGATGCGGCCCCTGCGAGGCTTGCAGATGTGCCCATTTAAGCACACATTGGCAAGGCCATCAGTCCCACATGATTTGGCAAAGCAAATCTCCCCTAAACGCAGAGTCCAGATGTCTTAGTTTAGGTGGATTACAGAGAAAAATGAGATAAAACTCAGAGAAGACATCCCCCACCTCACATCACCACCTGGGAGGTCAGGAGCTGCCTAAAGAGTTGGCCAGGAGCAGAGGTGGGCACTTTGGAGCAAGGGGCCTGGGCTGGTGGAGGAAGCCACTCGACGGGGTGGGGGACCCATGCATCCGGCGTCCCAGGGGCTGTGGCCTCCCTTTGCCCAGAACTGACATTGCAGCCCCCCATGAGCATCCCTCCCCTCAGTTTCGGGGTACCAGTCTGAAATAAAGAGGGAACTAAGGGCAGATGGAAACAAAGGTGACTCCAGGAAACATCTTCCTGGAAATAGAAGGCCTGCGCGGGCTGGGCAGGCGCCTCTTCCCACTCACACCCACCCAGTGCGCAGCTCAGCTGTACAGGGAGCGCTCTGCCCACCTCAGGGTGTGGCCTCATTTGGACCCTGTGCAGGGGCAGGGAAGGGGGCTTTGGTGGGCAAGGCCTGGGCCCTTACCCACCCCTCTCCTGCCTGCTGCTTCCCAGTTCCCTGGAGAACCTTCCAGAAGGCAGCAAATGTTGCCTGTGTCTCTCAGCTGCGTCACAGTCCGTGAAAGTGGAGAGACAATTTTCAAACTTCCCTTCAAACCTGTCAGTTCCAAGAAAGGGCCCTGTCAGAACTGTCCCAGGTGGGGGTCACAGTGGCCACTAGGCTTGTCCTCAGGAAGGTGGAGGCCCAAAGCCCCATGGGTCTCACTCAGGTGTGAGTTGTTCTTCATGGAGTCAGGCTGGCCGACGTCCCTGAGCAGGACAGGGATGGGGCAGTCAGTGCCTGTGTCCCCAGGAGCGGAGACATGACCACCCTGACTGTAACAGGGGGCTCAGAGATCCTTTGACCCAGAACCCAGGATGCTGGGGGTCAAGGGAGGCAGCAGCCCTTGAAAAATGGGGTGCAAGGCTCTAACTGCCCTGGGTACTCTGCAGGGAGGGGGAGGTGGTCATGAATAAAACCTCCAGAAATTCCAGGCTTTTAAGAATGTTAGCATTGGCCAGGCACAGTGGCTTATGCCTGTAATCCCAGCACTTTGAGAGGCCGAGGCAGGCAGATCATCTGAGGTCAGGAGTTTGAGACCAGCCCGGCCAACATGGGGAAACCCTGTCTCTATAAAAATACAAAAATTAGCCAGGCATGGTGGCGGGCACCTGTGATCCCAGCTACTCAAGAGGCTGAGGCGGGAGAATCGCTAGAACCCAGAGGGTGGAGGTTGCAGTGAGCTGAGATCGCGCCACTGCACTCCAGCCTGGGCAAAAGAGCGAAACTCTGTCTAAAAAAAAAAAAAGAATGTTAGCATTAGTAATTGTTTTGAAGTCTCCAGAATCATTCTTGCAAAGACTATTTTATTTGTTCAGACTAACGAGTGAGGGTGCCCGACACAGTGGTAGCACCTGGCACCTGGCACCTGGAAACCAAGTGTTCCACACCAGAGCCTGGGCGGCCACACCTCCCACCACCCAGAAGGAGGTGGGCTGGGCTTGGGCTTGGGTTTTGTACTTTTGAAAATTCATGAAACCCCCAAATTATAAGATTTAATTAGTCTTGAAACAGGCCCCGTGGCTGTGGTCCCGATGGACGCGTGGCAGGTGCGGCTACTGCAGGAACGCCCGGAGGAAGTCGTTGTAGGAGATTTTTGAAGACAGCGTTTTGTCGTAATACTCCAGAATATGGAAGAACTCCTCTTCCGAGAGGTTGATGCCATACTGTCTCAGGACCTGGAAGACACAGAAAAGGGGCCTCTGAGGCTTGTCTTGGCCCTAGGTTATGGAGGCAGGCTGCCAGGAAGGGGGCTGGGGGACATGTCCACTTTTGATGTCACCCTCCCATCTGTGCGTGCTCTCTCTATGCCCTCTCAACCTCTGCCCAAACAGGAAGCAGCCCCCAAGGGCAGCCCTGCGTGCATCTGGGTGTGAAACAGGAGGAGACAGGAGGTTAATCACCTTTGCCTCCCTGAGGGGCTGAAGGCTGGTCAGCATGTTCAGACAAGGCTGATGGTCAGAGAGGTGGGGACTCACGGGGAGACCTGGCCATGCGGCCATAACTTAGGGCGAGGCCTCAGGGTGCACCTAGGCAGAGGAGGGCAGGGCCAGTGGGTGCAGAGTGCAGAGAATTGCTGTGGTGAGACTGTAACACAGCCTGGAGCACAGCCTGCTGGTGGTAAAGCAAATGCTGACTGCCCCTTCCTCTTCAGTTAGAGCCTGACTTTCTCCCAGGCTCCTGTGTGTCCAGCTAACCACGAACATGTCTCACCCTCTCCTGTAGCTAGGTAAGTTCCAGCCAGAGAAGCTAAGTACGAATGCTATGCGGAACATCTGGGAAGCCTCCTTTAAAGGAGAGGGGCATGCCCTCTTTCTCTCCTCTTTTTCCACCTGCTGCCTGGAATATGGCTATAATGCTGGAGCTCCAGCAGCCACCTTGGACCATGAGGTTGGCTTGAGGAAGAAAGCCAGCAGTTGGGGACAATAGAGCAAAAATGTGGTCCCTGATGATTGTCCAGCCACCACATCAGCTCTGCACTCCCTACCCCTGGACTTCCTTTCTGTGGGAGCGAAATAAACTTTCACCTCGTTTAAGTGGTTGTTATTTTTTTCTCCTGTTATATGAAGCTGAAACAAATCCTGACAGACCCTCGTAATAAATAAATAAGGTCATCCATTTCCTATCCACACTTGTGTTATAATTTGTTTGTAGGAGGAGACTGGAAAGCAGGGCTAGATGGCCCAGAGGGACCTCAGGGCGGAGGTCAGTGGGCCTGGCTGTCAGGCCCAATGGGATGAAGGCAGAAAAGGAAGAAAAGGAAGCTGAGCCTGGTATCCCCGACTGCCCCTCAGTTATAGCATCTGATCTGCGACCATGCCCGGATTCCTGGGGAGTTGCCGGAAGGGAATGACAGAACCTGCCCTATTTCCTGCCTGTCTTTGCACGGAGGATAAGGGAGAATCCCTGACTGTGATTCATACTTGACCTGAAGGAAAGAGGAACGTGCATGTGGATTGGAAAACCACTGCAGGGTGTTTGTGAGGCTATGGGGGTGGGACACTGAGGGGGGCACCAAGGGACATCGGGACAAATGCCCAATGCTGGGGCCCCACTGTGCACTGCAGGGGCGGGGCTCACTTTGCAGGCCCGACATTGGTCACAGATGCTCTTCAGAGCCTGCAGGAGAGCCCAGATGTGGGGTGAAGGCTTGGAGCTGCAGCAGCAGGAGCAGTGGTGGTGGTGCCTTAAGGGACCTGGGCTCAGGCCATGGAGGTACGGAGCATCCACGCAGGGCTCTAGAAACCTTTGGGAAGGAGAACTTGGGGTCTGCAGGTGAGAGGTGAGTGGACTCAGGCCTTGATCACTTGGGGGTCCCAGGGAAGTGAGATCTGAGACAGCCAGGTCACACTAGGCCTTCAGCAGGGGGTGGAGGCCCCCCAACCCCGTTGGAAGTTTCTGGCCACTGGCATTTGGCAGCTGCTCCCTGCAGAGGCACCGGGCGCAGAGCTGGGCTCACCGTCCTGAAATCTGCCACACTGAGCAGCCCCGTTCCAGCCTCGTCATAGCTTTTGAACGTGCGCCGCATCGGCCTCCAGCAGTGCACAATTTTGGGCTGAATACGCAGCAGAGCAGAGTAAAAAGATGAGGTCTCGGCGCCGGCTTCTTTCTAAACACAAGGCAAGAAGGGGTGAGGAGGGAGCTTCTGAATGGGAGGGTTGGGGTGGGCTTCTCTTTGCCTCTGCCACGTCCAGCCCTGCTCCGGCTTCACCTCCCCACCTGCTCCACTGGCTCCCGATCTAGGATGGAGCCTGCCAGCAGAACTCGTGACAAAGATGTGCACCAGCCCTCTGACCAAGATGAGTCGATGTGTGGGCTGTTTAAAAACATTTATTAATCAGCCATCTCATTTACACCTCCCCCACCGGCAACCGGAAAGAAGGCAGGTCTCTATTCCCACGTCACAGACTGGGAGATGGAGGTTCAGGGATGTAAAGTGACATGGGCTTCGACCCCAACACACTTCAGGCCACATCACCTCCCAGGGAATGCAAGGAGATGGCTGGGCAGATACGGGCCAATTTCAAAATAGTTTGAGGAAAAAAAGAGATTTCAGGCTGGGTCTTCTAGCAGGTTATTATAACGAACAGTGTTACAAAAAATTCACAAGGTTGTAATTCTATCTAGTAATTAGACAGTACGCTAACTACACCGTGATTACTTCATTTAGGAGCTATTAGATTGAAAACAAGATATTTGAGCATGATTCAGTCCCGACGTGTTTGAATATCACAGAGGTGAATGGTAGGCAACAATGTGTAACACGTTTTGGGAAAGTTGAATTTTAACACAACACTGCAGGAGACAGATGAGCTCAGGGTTAAGCTGCTTTCATTTTTTTACATCATTTAGCACCTATGACGTGAGTTCCCCAGGTACCCATGGCTTCACGAGCTGTCAATTTGCCCATCGGCTGATCCACAGGTAGGGAAGAGAGGGTGAGTCTCACCTGCCCTCCCACACCTAGTTTTTATCACAGGGAAGGAGGACCAGCCCAGCCAGAGCCCCACCTCTGACCTGCCTTGCAGGGAGCAGAAGCACCTACACTGCCTTCCCCTGAGGATGTCTTTCTGCTGCTGCCTGATGTGCTGGAGAAAGCTCTCAAATCACTAGAAAAGGAAGTCACCCTTTTAGCTTCCCTGCAGGGAGACATTTGACCTGACCGCCACACTTAGGCAGTGGCGGCCTTGGCAGCTGCCAGAGGGGACGAGGGCTGTGACCAGGACCATGTCAGGGGCCCACTCTCTCCTGGAAAGTATGTGGCAGATTCTGAATCCATGCCAGTCTGGTGCCGGGATTTGAGGGGGGTGGTGGGGGAACTCTTCTGAACCACAGAATGGTGCCTTGGGAGGGTTAGGGGGAGGGTGCCACAGTCTCTGTGGCCTGACCCGCAGCACCTGGCATGACCCCACTCTAACCCCAGCCTTGCAGGGTCGCTGAGGATGGACAGTGCAGCTGGAAGATGGGGGCTGGGGTGGCCTCTTCACTGGTGAGGGCTCAGAACGGGGCACTGGTGTGCTCTCGAGCAGAAGCCCACATGCCTCCTACCACACCTTAGAGCCCTGCAGATCTCCAGAAGGAGAAACGGAGGCCAAGAGAGGTGGAGGAAGGCTGGAGCTGACAGAAGCCTTGCAGGCCATGCGTCTCCATATTCTCACGTTCTTGGCTCCCGTGAAGATGGAATGAGGACAGTCTTTCCTCTGTGCACAGAAGAACTGAGCTGGCAGAACTGTCTTAAATCTTTTTTTTTTTTTTTTCGTAAACTTGATCTAAGCTTTTGATACCAGCTCCTGTTTGTCTAAACTAGAAGCTAGGCTAAGACGGAAACTCATTTTGCACAAAATTGCAAATCTAGCTGTGAAAAAACTTTCTGCATGGCCTCTGCTTAACTGTGGCTGGATTAACACACACACTCCCCATTCCCTAGAGTCCCACAGCTGTGGCCCAGGCAGGTGTAGCCCTCGGGTGGGGTGAGTGGGGGCGGGGCCAGGTGGGAGTAGGGCCATGTGGGGGCGAGGCCAGGGCTATCAGCCCCACACTCCTGGTCCCTCCAGCTGAGTCATAAGGTGGTCGGAATCAGCTGTGTTTGTTCCCCAAATCAACAGCACCAGATGTACTGGTACTTGTTATTTAATTCAACGTAACTCAATTCAACATTAATTCAGTACTAAAAACATTTTTTTTTGGCTTCGTGTTTTGGAAGGGCTGGAGCAATTGCTGTGATCGCACTGGGTGTGGGTTTCAGTTAAGAAATTGTAAGTGGTTGAGAATAAAAGGTAAAAAATTCAGAAGAACTGTACCCTCCAGCTTCTCTTGAAGTGGCTTTAGGTTTTCATTTCTCTTCTAAGGAACAGAAAGAGAAAATTGTAGACAATGCATGGTGGGTGTAGTTTATGCCAAGAAAGATGACGAGGGACTCCAGCCGCCACATACTCTGGCCCCGTCTAAAACGGCTGGTGGGTGAAGACCCTTTCAGCTCCAGTGTTGACTGGTGCTTGACCCATCCACCCCTCACTTTGCCTTTTGGGTTACCTGACCAGGCACAGACCCCAGGGTGCTGTATGAGGCCTTGGTCACACAGATGCCTGGGAAGAGCCACCATAACCAGGTGTCTGCCACCCAAACAGTTGGAAAACCTGGGATCCAGGCTACTGGTTCCCATGCTGGGGTCTCCAGAACCTTATAGGGTTCCAAAAGGAAAGGAAGAAAATCTTAAATTACTTCCAAGAAAGTAAATATCTGAGCTGTTTTCAATATCCCCAAAGCCTGGTAGAGGCCTTGTCTTTACCACAGGCCCCAGCACACAGGCCGTGGGCTTTGGGCCCCTTGCACAGACTCTGGCTGTCTTATGCTGACCTGACAACTGCCTGGCCCTCTTTAAGTAATGGAGGAAACGGGGTGCCTAAGTATTGCTCATGTGTCACATGCATACAGAGAGCATCTGAGCAGGGTCTATGGAGAGGTGACAGCAAGGCCGGGGACATTTCACAGAAGAATCCTGGCTGGCAGCAGGGCTGGACTGGGCTCTGGCCTCTGAGTTCGCCTTTTCTGTGAAGCTTGGTGATCCATAAATGCAATAAATTAAGAAAAACGAGGCCAGGTGTGGCGGCTCATGCCTGTAACCTCAGCACTGTGGGAAGCTGAGGTGCGTGGACTGCTTGAGCCCAGGAGTTGGAGACCAGCCTGGGCAACATGGCAAAACCCTGTGATATGGTTTGCCTCTGCATCCCCACGCAAATCTCATCTTGAATTGGAATCCCTAGTGGTCATGGGAGGGACCCGGTGGGAGGTTAGTGGACCATCGGGGAGGTTCCCCATACTGTTCTTGTGAGAGTGAGTGAGTTCTCAAGAGAGCTGATCGTTTTAAAAGTGTTTGGCAGTTCCCACTTCACTCTCTCTCTCTCTCACCTGCGACCATGTAAGAAGTGCTTGTCTCTCTTTCACCTTCTGCCATGATTGTAAATTTCCTGAGGCCTCCCCAACCTTGTGGAACTGTGAGTCAATTAAACCTCTTTGTTTTATAAATTACCAAGTCTCAGGCAGTATCTTTGTAGCAGTGTGAAAATGGATTCATCTCCACAAAAATACAAAAATTAGCTGGATGTGGTGGCTTGTGCCTGTGGACCTAGCTACTTGGGATGCTGAAGCAGGAGGATCACCTAAGCCTGGGAGTTCGAGGCTGCAGTGAACTGTGAACCACCGTACTCCAGCCTGGGCAGCAAAGTGAGACCCTGTCTTGAAAAATATCAAAATAAAAAAAATGAAAGTGCCGATTTCCACCTGGCCTCATGTTTTCTGCGAGTGGGCAACGTACCATTTTGTGTGCGTTCTGGATCTTCATCCTCTGCATCAGTGAGGTTTCCTTTGCTTTTAGCAGGAGGACACAGCTCTGAATGAAGTTGCAGTATGCAAATTTCCCATTGTTCTTTAAGTCGTACTTTATAATGAGCTGCTGACACTCCTCTTTGCTTATGTCCAGGTTGAATTTCTCCACAAGAGCTACAGACAAGAATGGCAGTTCAATTGGTGGCAATTCATTCATTCATTCATTCATTCTTTACTCATTCTTTCAACACTTGCTGAGGCACCTTCTCTGCTTCAGGCCCTGCTTGGTCCTCACATCAAAGAACTCGTGGTTGGTGGCTGGTCATACACGGAAACAGACATGAGAAAAACTAAGTGCCACAGGGAGGGGGACCCCGAGTCCTGATGGCCCACACAGTCCTGGGTTCGCATGGTCACAGCTTATGGACAGAGACTATGGGAGCTATGACCAAAGTGCAGAGCGGGAGGTGAGGGGACGTTCCCCACCAAGTCAGGGCAGAGCCAGAGCAGGGGAAGTTTCCCGAGCTCGTAGTGACTCTGGCCAGGGCTGAGCTGTGGAGAGGGAATTCAGACTTGGCCCTATAACTAAGTGTTTCCTAACTGGGCACCGGAGACAGGCTCTCTAGCATCTGTTATGCCATGCAAATTCATGCTTTAAGTTTCCATCCCAATGATGGTCTAAAACATATAAAACTTACTCTGCCTACGGGAACCACCACCCTCAGGAGACAACAGCTGTGCAGCCTCAGGGGCTGAGTCCAGCCTTCTGATCAGGCTCATGTGGATGCCGCATGGGAAGCGTTGCTGGTGGCCGAGAGGCTGGCCCACCAGAACCTCCGAACAGCAAGGCTCGCCCCACCCTTGGCACTTGTCCTCATGCAGCATTCTCCTGCCAGTTGTAAAGACAACACTTCTCTGGGAGTGACACCTCATAGTTGAAGCAGGGTTATGTAGGACCAGATTTAAGTTTCATAGACTAGACTTTGCTTTGACATCCTTAAAGAATAGAGTGTGAGGGAGCGGAATGCCATGTGAGTTGTTGAGGCAAATGAGGAAAGCCAGCAGAAGCAGACTCCATGTCAACGACACCTGCATGCCAAGCCAGGCCAAGAGAGGCTGCTGCATGTTCTAGAAACAGAGATTTCTTTGCCCTTGCACAGAGGGAAGCAGCAGCAGGCATGGTGCCCGCCCGGACACAGCAGGGGCCCACAGAACCCCAAGGAACTGGCCATACATGCCTCTGATGCTCTGACTCGCAGAAGGCCATCAGCACTGAGAAGAAAATACAGAATGACTTTTGGAAAGTAACCGGCTTTTTTTACAGTATTGAATTTTGGATGCATGACTAACGTCTGACACGCCTATGGTAATAACCGCATGGGGGCTTAAATGAGTTCCTGCTTAAACAGAAAAAAAGCCAGCAATAGCAATAAGGACAGTAACACAGTGAAGGTTTATCACTCTCAAAAATCAAAGAATTAACAAAAAAAAGGGGGAACTCCAATGCATATGACAATCAACACGCATGTTTTGGCTTCAGCAAAACATGTTACATTCAACTGGTGTAACAACATTTGAATATTACTGACTTCAGATTTTTTTATACTTAATTTACAAGTGTTTTTTAAACATAAGCTCTAACTTAAAGAGCTTACACCTGGTTTCATTTGTGCATTTAAAAGCCATAATTATGATAAAAGTAATTTCTATTAATATTGGAGGATCTCAAAGAAAACATTTTCCTTTAAAAGGGGTCCATTAGTCATGTATAGGTGGAGCTAAAAAGCCAAGGAGTGACATGGTCAGACATATTTTCCAGTAACGTAAAATGTTGCATAAACAAGGTGTAACTGGGCTGGGTGTGTTGACTCACACCTATAATCCCAGCACTTTGGGAGGCTGAGGTGGGCAGATCACTTGAGATCAGGAGTTTGAGACCAGCCTGGCCAACATGGTGAAATCCCACCTCTACCAAAAAATACAAAACAGGCAGGCATGGTGATGCACACCCGTAAATCCCAGCTACTTGGGAGGCTAAAGTGGGCGAATCGCTTGATTCCTGGAGACAGAGGTTGCAGGGAGCTGAGATCATACTACTGTACTCCAGCCTGTGTGACAGTGAGACCCTGTTTCAAAAACAAACAACCCTCAAACAACAAAACCACAAAAAACAAAAAACCAAGATGCAACATTTACTGGAAGTATAAATCCCACCGGTTTAATTTTAAAAGTTTATCAAAGTGATACATGCTGGAAAACAAAACAACATCAAAGAGTGGATGTTGCTGGGAATGGAGCCCCAGGAGCTTCCCTGCTTCATCCCACCCTCCTCCACCTTCTCCATCTCCTTCAGCGGTCAGAGCCTGAGAACATTCACACTCTGCCCAGGGTGGCAACTACGCCTGTGATTTCCAAAGCTCAGAGTTAGTGTACCGCTGACTTTACCATGCAGATGGGCCCCCTGCTAGGAGGGGCAGGTGGTCGGAATCCTCTTCCCTGGGGACCTTTGATTAGTGAGCTGTGCAGCCCACCCAGAATTTCCCCCATTTCCCGTTCTACTGCTCCCTGGCCTCCGCCCGGGGTGGGGTGTGGCTTTGTGCCCAGTGGGAACAGCCCCTTGGCACAGGGGCTGATGACGGATTGCCAAGGGGATAGACTCAAAACGAACCCAGGAACTCGGAGGCGTTGATGTCCCCATGTCTGCCCACATCCTTCTCCTTGCATTCTTTCAGGAGCTCGCGCCAGCAGCCCTGGATTCTCTTCCGGAGCCTGCTCTCTATGGGATCACAGTTCTGCAAGGGTGGAGTGCCCGGGATCGTGGCGGTGTTTGCTGGAGTCTAGCAGGGAAGAAAAGAAAAGGCTCTTTTCACTTAAGATGTGAAATGGAAGCCATCAAAAATACCTCTGTACCTCAATACCTCCGGTTTTGAGGATCACAATTTTTGAAGCAGAATAGCCCAGAAATAAAATGAAGAATAAAACATAGGTGGTAATTTTACTAGGTAGCTTTTATTTCCATTGGTGGGCTATATGTACTTGTGCCAAGCCATAATAACCAAAATAATTTTGCAAATAAATATGTAAGCCAAGGTTCAAATCTATACAAATGCGATACTTCTGGTGTGTGTGTGTGTGGTGTGAGAAAAGTGATAATGGCATATATTTCACTAGCGGAAAACTCTTATCCAACAAAGGGATTTACTTGTCACGGGCACGAGACATTCAATCTGTAAACATTCACAGAATATCTGTCATTTTGACATTATGTGGACCAAGTATGAGGCTATTCTTTGCTTTATTGTATTTTCCATTTAAAAACAAGGGAGTGGGCTGGGCACGGTGGCTCACGCCTGTAATCCCAGCACAAAATAGGTGGATCATTTGAGGTCAGGAGTTCAAGACCAGCCTGGCCAACATGGTGAAATCCTGGCTCTACTAAAAATACAAAAATTAACCAGGCGTGGTGGTACATGCCTGTAATCCCAGCTACTTGGGAGGCTGAGGCAGGAGAATTGCTTGAACCCAGGAGGCAGAGGTTGCAGTGAGTCAAGATTGTGCCATTGCACCCTAGCCTGGGCTATACAGCGAGACTCTGTATCAAAAAAAAAAAAAAAAAAAAAAAAAGAAAAGGAGTGGATTTAATTGAGCCCAGGTTTTTCTCCTTCCAGTTGCTCAGGTGGAACCCTTAGAAGTCTTCCTTGACTCTCCCACTCCCTCTCCGTCCCACATCTGATCCCTCAGGAAATCCTGTTGACTCTGCCTTGAAAATACATCCAGAGTCTCACTCATCCCAAGCCACCATCGCCTTTGCTAGACCTCTTCACTGACCCCCAGCCTCAGCATCAGAGTGGTCTTTAAAGAGTCCCTCAGACTACGTCGCTTTGCTGCTTAAAAACATGCAGTCTCCATGCCCCTCGAATGAATGCCAAAGTCCTCATCATGGCCTCCAGGCCTCCAGTCTCCTACTGCTGCTACAACAGATTTCCATGAGTTTAGTGGTTTAAAACAACACCAGTTTATTATGTTACAGTTCTCGAGGTCAGAAGTCTGAATTGGGGCTCACGGAGCTAAAATCAAGGTATCCAGAGGCTCAAGGGGAGACTCCATTTTCTTGCCTTTTCAGTTTCCAGAGGCTTCCCACACTCCTTGGCTTTCGGCTCCTTCCTCTCTCAGCAGCATTAGGTGGATCGCATTAGCGATCAGCGTTAGCATCACAATTACATCTCTCTCGCATTAGCATCACATTACATCTCTAGCCCTGAGCCTTCTGCCTTGGGATTCCCAGTTAAAGACCCACATGATTACTCTGAGCCCACCTGTGTACTCCAGGATAATCTCCCCAAGGCCAGCTGATTAGCAACTTCAGTTCTGTTTGCAACCTTAATTTCCCCTGCCATGTGAGACAACATAGTCACAGCTTCTGAGGATTAGGACGCAGACATCTTTGGGGTGCTCCTGACCCCTCTTCCTTCTGCTCTACGTACTGCCTTTTAACATAATAAATACTTATGCTTACTGCTTTCTTGCCTGTCATCCCCTGAAAGAACATAAACTCTACGAGAGCAGGAACCTTAGTTCATCCTCAGCTGTAGAAAATACCCGCACACAGTAGGTATGCAATAAACTTGTATGGAGTTAATGAAAATGGAATAGCCAAGGTCATGCCCAATGATGGTGGCTTTATGTGCATGGCATGGCATTCTTTCAACCACCCTGTCCTGGTGATGTTGCCATCCCTTTCTACAGACAAGAAAAGAGCCTTGGCGAGCCTGGGCACCTTCTTCCCTCCCAAACCTGGGGTGGCTCAGCCAGAGCTCCAGGCTGTGCAGTTTGACAGGCCTGGGCTCAAAATCAGGTCATTCCACATCTGAGGAACCAAGATGACACGAGAAAGCCTCTTAGAGCCTCCCTGTGTTCAACTGGAAAATGGGTATAACTTGCCTCAAGGCACCGCAGCCCGCAGTTGACCACAGGGCCTTGCCTTCTGCATAGAGGTGCCGGCAGCACTATCGCACTGCGCCAGGTGCTTCCTGCTCCGTTTCCCACCTTGCACCTGCTCATGCCTCCTTTCCATCCCACTCCTCTGCCATTCCTATCCCCACGTCTTCCCCTTGGGAACGGGTGCTAAGGACCCGCCCCAGTGGGCTCCTTGCCTGTGGCCACCCCAGGCTGACCTGGCTTCTCAGCCACCCAACCCCTGGGCCACACCAGTCCCCATCCCAGTGGGATTTGTGGAAGTGGCATGAGGTGGCCTGGGACATCTGGAAGAATGGAGAACTCACACAGGGGTGACTCCGCGACTTTGACCCTGGTCTCAGCTCCCAAGTGGGTGATGAGAGGGCAGATCTGGTGCCTTCCGAGATGTCAGGGACACTGCTCCCTCTCTGGGCTGCGGCAGAGTCGCCCGAGGCCATCGGTGTGGCTGGTGTCTCAGAACTGAACCTGCTCAGGAAGTCCAGGCATTTCAGCCTCCCCTTGGCATTGACTGGCATCTCGTTCCAGAGTCTGTCAAACTGGAGAAGGAGCAGAAGTCATTTCCCAGGGGCCAGTGCAAACACAGGCAGTATGGCACCTGTGCCAGTGAGAAGTGGGGGTGGGGAGGCGGCCTCACAGGAGGTGAGCGCTCACGTGACTGGTGGGGGTCCGGGACCCATGTCAAGAAGAAAATTAAAAAAAATAAAACGCCCATTTGGCCTTCACTTGGTGGAGGCCTCCGGAAGACTGGAAAAGCAAAGACAAGAGGGTTATTCATGGCTTCAGCAGGACATTTTTTAATTGAATTGGGCCCTCAGTGAGCACTTTAAGGCCATTAAATCTTGTGATTAGTCACAGTGCCTGAGCTGCAGTGTATTTGAACATTTGGGAGAAAATGCAGATCAGAGCCCCCACCCACCTTCGTCCCAGGAAAGCCCAGTCAGACTAGTTTCTCATCCTTCCAGGCACACCTGAGTTCTGCAAACAGCTCACCAGGTGATGCCGCCCTCAGCCTCTGCATTTGCATCCACCATTTATTTCACCCCAAGGGCAAAAAAATGTCTTCTCACAAGATGAAAAGGGAGGCCTTTGGAAAAGCAGGGAGCAGTTTATGGCTTTGTATTTTTGCTGTCTGATGCCACAGACTGTATCAAAACCACACACCATGCAGATAGAACAAAATGACTCAATGCATCCTAAACGAGCCACTGCTGGTGACTGGAGGGCTTTTAGGGAGCCAAGAAGAAGGGTAACTCCTTCCAATTTGATTTTTGTATAGCCCCAAAAGCCCGAGGGAGCCCCAGCCTCCAGCTCAGCTGATGGAGAGACAGCATCCAGAGAGGCGAGGGAAGGCTCAGACCCGGTCCCTTCCTTCCCGTCCTGTGCTTTTCCCTGGAAGCCTGGGCTCTGCCAGAAACCGAGTTGCTTCCAGGTCTCCACTGGGGTTTTCCAGAGCAAATTAGAAGTGACTGTCTTGGGCTTGATTTGAATTCTCTGGGAAGAAGCAGGGGTCAGAAGTGGGGATGGGCATGCAAAGGCAAAGCCTAAAAGGTTTAGTTTGGGACAAGATTCTCAATTTGTCTTTTTACTTTTTATTTAGAAATAATTATATATTTGCAGGAGGTGACGAGGACAGTACAGCGAGGTCCCTACACCCTTTCTGCAGTTTCTCCCAACGCTCTTATTCGAAAACAGGAGAACCAGGAGGTGGGCATGGGCGGAGTGCGGGTGCGGTCTGACGTCATTTTACTCTACGTGTAGATTTATGTTGATTGCATGCTGACCAATGAGGAAAAACTATTCTGTGGAGTAGAAGTGAGGGGACCTTGAGGATGTGACTGTGGCGTCTCAGACCTCACTGGCGCCAAGTGCAGTAACCTGCCAGATAGGAATCAGCTCCGCCACCTCTGTGTCCTCCAGGACCGTTGGCCAAAACCACTGGGCAGATGGCCCCCACTGACACCTTCCCATGTGGTGCCGAAATCACCTCTGCAGGTGACCTCTCCCCCCTGGCCTGGAAGCTCCCTGCAGGGTCCTCTGAAAATCAATGTTAAGTGTCAAACATCAGGCAAAGGGGCAGGCACACAGCAGGTGCTCAGTACATGTTTGCTCATTGGCTCAAGTTCCTAAGAGACTCACATGGTCAGACCCAGGGGATGGACGTTTCAAGGTGAGAGCAATGGAAGGTGTGGAACCTTGTTCTGACCCCTCCTCCTGAGGCCCTCTCACAGAGTAGAAGAGGACAAGCTCCATAGGGGAAGACCTGGCAGGCTTGCACCCTCCTGTTTGAGCTGGACTCAGAGCTGAGGAGGAGGAAGATCATGCCGTGAAGGATAAACACCCAGGGAGGTCAGTGTGCATGCTGACAGATGCTGTGAAAATGAAACTTGGTGGGAGACGATCCCGGAGCTCCCAAGGACAACCTAAGGACCTCCTCTTCTAACAGGGTGGCTGGGGCTGGCCAACTCCTTAAATGAGTTCTGTGGTGCAGGCCGGGTGCAACGGCTCATGCCTGTCATCCCAGCACTTTGGGAGGCCGAGGTGGGCGGATCACCTGAGGTCAGGAGTTTGAGACCAGACTGGCCAACATGGTGAAACCCCATCTCTACTAAAAATACAAAAATTAGCTGGGCATGGTGGGGGGAGCCTGTAAGCCCAGCTACTCAGGAAGCTGCAGCAGGAGAATAGTTTGAACCTAGGAGGTGGAGGGATCAGTAAGCCAAGATTGTGCCACTGCACGACAGCCTGGGTGACAGAGGGTGACTCCGTCTCCAAAAAAAAAAAGAAAAAAAAGAAAAAATTCAGTGGTGCAAAGGAGGCCATGAGGGACCATAGGAATTCTATTTTCATCCTATTTTAACTTAAGGGCCTCAGAATAGGAGAGTGGAGGAAGTATCACCAGAGGAAATAGCCCGGGCCCACGCTTGGCCTATAGTCTCCCTGGAGGCACCTAGAACACCAGTGGGCCAACAGCGCCAGGATGGGGGTTGGCGGGCACCTCGAGGCTGGGCAGACTCTGGGGAGACTGGATTCTGAAAACTGCCAGCCAGTGAGCTTGACGTGAAACATGGGTATAGACGCTGCTGGACTGTGAAAGCACCAAAGCAAGTGAGTCTGACATCAGCGTGGCAAGGTCTGCGCGTGCTGAATCGTCCCGTCTCCTTGAACCACCAGCTGAACACTGAGAAAGACACCACCGTGGGTTCCAACTCAACTTAGGATGCAGAAAAGCGGCAAGACAGGGCTGCTCACCTTCAACAGGGTCCAGCCAGGCCACCCGCAGCAGCAGTACTTCCTGAGCCCATGAGGCACAAAGCAGAGGTCTGAGGGGACGAGCCCAACAGCCGTGGAGACAGGAGGCAGAGTGGGCTGCCTTGGAGGGGCTGGAAGGGGCCTGCACAGTGAGAAGGCTCCACCCGAGGCCCAGAGGCACAGGATGCCCCCACCCCAGCACCAGCCAAGGCAGCAAGAGAGGGAAAGGGACCCCTCTCGGGCACTGATGTGAGCCCAGGGTGGCGCAGGAATGCTGAGAAGACCCTCTGGCAGCCCCCATCCTGCACCGAGCCCACAGATCTCTCTTCTGGTGTCTCCTAGTTCTAGACATTTCTCTCTCCAACCTTCACCTCTGTGTCTTCACCCCTCCTTCTTGAGACCAGCTATGTGCCCACCCACCACTTTTACCCTATCCTTCATCTCAGCCCTCACCTCCCTCCTGAATGAAGCTTGGACCCCACACACCACCTCCTCACTCTCACTCCTCCCTCTCCAGCCTTCCCCTGAGCTTACTGGCAAAGCTCCTGCTGTAACTGCCAGGCATGCCCACAATCCTTCCCCAGTAAATGTCCCTTGCTGCTCTCTGCGGCAGTCCCTCCGTGCCATTTCCTATTCTTAAATATCCACTATGGTCCCCTCACTCTCAGCTGATAATCTTACCCCGTATTTCATAGAGAAAACACACATTCCATCAAACTGACTGCATCTATGCTCCCGCCCCATAGCTACAGGAGGAGGTCTCAGCTGCTATTCAGGCCACCCTCCTCGTGTCTCCAGACGCCCTCCTATCTAGTCTGCCTTCTTGAACTACAGAGGCTGGGCAGCTGAAAGCTACTGTGCCCGTTTTCCTCTGCAGCAGATACAACTGCCTGCAAAGCGGAAGGAAGGAATGAGCCCCAGTGGTGATCAGCTCTTCTGGTCTGCTTGGTGGCAGAGGTGTTCAGTCCCATCCCCTTAGTACCACAGGGGCTGAGCTCTGCTGGGAGGCAGTAGCAGTGGGTTTCTTCTGGAAGAACCTCCTTGTGGGGTTGGGTTTTTTGAATGTGGGGACATCCTCCCTGGTTCTCTAGCCCTTCCAGAGCTTCTCTAAGATCCTAATATCCTTCAAAAAAACTATTTCTTTTGGAACTTGCCTGAGTAAATCCTGCAACCTGCAACTAAGAACGCTAAACAGTACACAAAGCAACAAAAAAAGTCTCCAGATAAATTGGATCAAAAAGATATTCAGATCATGTCTGAATTCAGACAGGAAAACAGACATGGTTACGTCTGCTTCAGTGGTGTCTTTTTCAATGGCCAGATTGCATGCTTTCTGGCCACAGTACAATACAAACAGAAACTGATCATAAAATGTCCTATGTCTGGAAAGCGAAAATCTCACTTCTAAGTAGTTTATGGTTTAAAGAGACCCTAGGCACTATGGCAGCCTAGATATTCTAACAAGTCTCCATTCACAAAACGCCCAGTTGATGGATACATATTTTTTAAAACATACTTTTAAATTCATTGCAGAGTTCACAAGGAAGTACAGCAAATCATTAAGGGCCAGGAAAGCTGCTAACCCCAAAGACAGGTGAAGAAAAACCTGAAAGCAAGCTCACAAAAGCTAATCCTGGGAGACCAAGGTTTTGGGGATTGACGGTGCTCAGGGGTTGGGAGACTGAGGCACAAGCCTGGAGATCCTGGCATAATGAGCCAGGTTACTTGATGGGCTGTATCTTCAGTACAAGGCTGGGTGAGGAAAACCTGAATGGTTCTGAACTGCAGGCTGGGCAGAGACCGCGAGCTCATGGCCTGGAGTCTATGAAACCATTTTTGTTTCTCCATCATGGAGTCCCAAGGTGGAGAAACTGAAGCAGTGTCGGGCTGGCGGCATCCTTGGTGCTTGGAAGAAGCAAACTCTAATCATCTGCGTAGAAAACCATCCTCAGTCCAGGCCCCTCGGGATTCCCCCAAACTAAATTCAGCCAAATGTAAGCTCTTCATGAAGTAAAAATCACTAAACACATGAAGAGGCAAGTCACCACAAACAGGAGTTGGCAAAAACAAGCTCAGACAGATTTAGACTTCAGATTCTGGAATTATTAGCTAAAGAATATAACAGGATTATATGTAAAATAGTTAAAGAAGTAGATGTGTGCATTAAAATGAGTGAAAAGCGATGTATAAAATAGCTACAGGAGGAAACGCTGGTATTAAAAATCAGCAAGGAGGAGGATCATATCAGAACTGACAAGTCAGATTTTCTTCATTTAAATAGACACATAGAATTCCTTGAAATGTAAAATAAAGTCATTGAAAAATTTTAAAACATACAATGTATAGATTAAGTGACAGATGAGACACAGTTGAGGAGAGAGCTAAAGAACTTGAAGACAGAGTCAAACAGTCCTTGTCAAACCTAAGCACATCAGAGCCACGTTGGGGGGTTTGCTAACACGTGGCTTGGTGGGCCCCACCCACACAGTTTCAGATTCAGTAGATGTGTTTGGCAGAACACAAAGATGTGACCTTAAAAGCAGTTATTGGTAGGAGCCAGAAGATGGTGGAATGATATTTTTTAAGAATTGAAAGGAAATCACTGTCAATTTAAAATTCTCTACCCAGAAAAGTTACCTTTCGAAACTATGGTCAAATAAAGATATTTTCAGGACAGGAGTGGTGGCTCACGCTTGTAATCCCAGTACTTTGGGAGGCCGAGGCGGGCAGATCACCTGAGGTCAGGAGTTCGAGACCAGTTTGACCAACGTGGTGAAACCCTGTTTCTAATAAGCATACAAGAAAATTAGCCAGGTGTGGTAGTGCATGTCTGTAATCCCAGCTACTCAGGAGGCTGAGGCAGGAGAATCACTTGAACCCAGGAGGCAGAGGTTGCAGTGAGCCAAGATCACACCATTGCACTCCAGTGTGGGTGGCAGAGTGAGACTCCATCTCAAAAAATAAATAAAATAAAATAAAATAATATACCCAGAAAAGTTAACCTTTCAAAAATGTGGTCAAAAAATATATTTTCAGGAAAAAACTGAGCAAGCTTAAGAGCATAACTAAAGGAAATACTTCATAGAGAAAGAAAATGATCTCAGAAGAAAGGTCTAAGGTGTGAAGAGTAAAGAAGACAACACCAAATAAATACCCACTGTATAAAACAGTCTAATGATTAATTGGTGGAGAAAAAAACAACATAGATCTAAAACAACAAATAATAATGAAATGAAACCTAGGGGAAAATCAGAGTTACGGCAACTTAATATCCTGTGTCCTGTGCAACTTAATATCATGTGTCCTGCAACTTAATAGCATGTCCTGAGCTCATGAGGAAGTACAGGAAATCACTAGGGCCGGGAAAGCTGCTACCCTGAAGGCAGATGGACAAAACCTCGAAAGCCAATCGGCAAAAGGGAGCAATGAAAAGGCTGCTGAACTTTGGACTTTGTTTTGTTACATATGACAAAATTTCAAGGGCAATAACCACCTATTGATTAAAAGAATAGAAATAAATATAGAATTTCCAAACCAGTAGTTGGAAAAAGTATTTTAAAAAGCTCGATCTGGCCAGGTGTGGTGGCTCACGCCTGTAATCCCAGCACTTTGGGAGGCCAACGTGGGTGAATCACTTGACCTCAGGAGTTTGAGACCAGCCTGACCAAGACGGCAAAACCCAGTCTCTACAAAAAAAAAACAAAAAAAAAAAACAAACCGCAAAAATAAGCTGAGGGTGGTGGCGTGCACCTGTAGTCCCAGCTACTCGGGAGGCTGAGCCCGAGAAGTTGAGGCTATAGTGAGCTGTGATCATGCCACTGCACTCAGGCCTGGGTCATAAAACAAACAAACAAACAAACAAATAAAACGCATAATCCAAAATAAGATACTAGGATTTTAAAAACAATATAAAAGAGGTAAGCACTAAATAGAAAGCATATTTGATGACAGAAATAAATTCATAACATATCAGTAGTCACAGTAAAAGTAAATGGATCAAACATCCATATAAATAAATGAGATTATTAGATTGTATTTTTAAAAAATCCAGCCAGTTGAGGTGGCTCATGTCTGTAATCCCAGCACTTTGGGATTAGGCTGAGGCACGAGAATCACTTGAGGTGATGGCCAACGTGGTGAAACCCCGTCTCTACTAAAAATACAGGTGGTGCTTGTCTATAATCCCAGCTACTCTGGAGGCTGAGGCAGGAGAATCATTTGAGCCAGGATGCAGAGGTTTCAGTGAGCTGAGATTGTTCCCATTTGCATTATACGCATATAAAACGTAAGTCACAGAAGGGACAAAGATTTGTTTTTTAAGTTGGAAATAGATACACCAAGCAAGTATTAAATTTACAAAAGCTGGGCTAATATCACATAAAATAGACTTTAAGGCACAAATTACTTTCCAGGCACAAACAGGGCTGTTATATAATGATTAAAGGGTCAAACCAAGGCCAGGCGTGGTGGCTCACACCTGTAATCCCAGCACTTTGGGAGGCTAAGGCAGGCGAATCACTTGAGGTCAGGAGTTGGAGACCATCCTGGCCAACATGGTGAAACCTTGTCTCTACTAAAAATACAAAAATTAGCTGGGCATGGTGGTGTGTGCCTATAGTCCCAGCTAGTTGGGAGGCTGAGGCAGGAGAATTGCTTGAACCCAGGAGGTGGAGGTTGCAGTGAGGTGAGGTCGCGCCATTGCACTCCAGCCTGGCACCTGGCGATGGAGCAAGAATTTGTATCAAAAAAAAAAAAAAAATGACCACACATCAGATCTTAAGATATTTCCAAGAACCAATGTCATTCAGATTATATTCTCTGATTAAAACGGAGTTAATTGGTAAATTAATAACTTCAAAAATCCATTTATTTGGAAACAAAAGAGAGCATTTCTAAATGTTTTATGGATCAAAGAAGGACTCAAAATGGAAGTAAAAACTATGGAGAACCGAATTATAATTTTAAAACTACATATCAAAACTTGGATGCAGCTAAAGTGGTAATTAGAAGGAAATATATACTTTTAAATGCTCATTAAGAAAAGAAGAACAGCTGAAATCAGAAAGCTTTGTCTAACTTAAACGAAAGTGGAAGGAATCATAAAAATAAGAGCAGAGATTAATATCAACTAAACCAAACGTTGATAATTTGAAAAGACTAACAAAATAGGCAAATTCTGGCAAGATTAAGCCAGTAGAAAAATATTAGAAAGGAAAAATAAGGTATAACTATAGATTCAGCAGAGATTAAAAAGGTAAGAGGACACTACTAATAATGTTATGCTAACAAATTTGAAAACTTGGAGAAAATGGACAGACTGCATTTTCATTTGACAGAAAAGAAAAAAGAAAATGTATCTCAGGTGTATTAAAACATAAAGTGAAAACTTAAAAACCTGTAGTAGAGAACGTAGGTTAATTTTTTTTTTTTTTTTTTTTTTTTTTTGAGTTGGAGTTTCGCTCTGTTGCCCAGGCTGGAGTGCAGTGGCGTGATCTTAGTTCACTGCAACCTCTGCCTCCCAGGTTCAAGCGATTCTCCTGCCTCAGCCTCCCGAGTAGCGGGGATTACAGGTGTACGCCACCCTGCCTGGCCAATTTTTGTATTTTTAGTAGAGACAGAGTTTCATCATGTTGGCCAGACTGGTCTCGAACTCCTGACCTCAGGTGATCTGCCCGCCTCGGCCTCCCAAAGTGCTGGGATTACAGCACACCTGGGATTACAGGTGTGAGCCACCGTGACTGGCCAGGTTAATATTTTTGATACCTTGGGATAGGTAAGGCTCTCTTAACCAGAGCACCAAGTGGAAACTGGCAATAAAAAGATGGATACATTTGGTTACACGAATTCAACTAATGTGTTTTTTTCTCTTTCATGAAAGGACACACATACATAGTGACAAAGGATCCAAGCCTCAGATGACTCCAGGTTCTCCTCCCATGTGATCAGTGGCTGCTCAGTTGCTTTTTCTGGTTTCTCCCCACCTCCCTAGCTTTCCAACACCAGGAAGACCCAGAACTCAGCCCTCTCCCAGCTGCACCCCTCCCCTCTGGCCACTCTCCATGCATGGGACCTCCAGGGCTTCTCCTCTAGGCTCCAGCCCTGGCCACCCACCTCCCGCTCCACGTCTTCCCTTGCACACCCAGCTGTGGGGCTCTCAACCCATCAGGCATGATGCCAATTCCATCCTCACTTCTCCCACAGC
Source organism: Cacajao melanocephalus (assembly GCA_963573385.1). NCBI lineage: Eukaryota > Metazoa > Chordata > Mammalia > Primates > Pitheciidae > Cacajao > Cacajao melanocephalus. Next base: position 102,823 of record CAUYLG010046959.1, on the reverse strand, counting down.
ACCCGGCCTCCTCTCTCCATCCAGTGTCTTATCTTTGCTCCCCTTTTCTCTTCCACACCCCACACCGTAACCATATTCTGTGGGCTCCAACTCTGGGACATTCACGATCCCATCTCTCCCGCTCACCTTCCTCACCCTGGGATCACCCCCGTGGGTCTGCTCCCCCTGCCTGCTCTGCCCTCTTCCCACTGCCATGCCACAGTCCACATAGCAGCCAGAGTGATGCTGTTTAAAGCTGAAGTCAATTGCCCCATCAGACAGCCCTTTGACTCAGGGCCCCAGGCCCCTCTTATCATGGTGAATAAAAGGAAAGCTCCCACCTCGGGCTCACAGCCTGCCTGGTCCAGTTCCCTGCTCTGACCCCAGCCCACACTGCCCGCCCCCTCCACGGCGCTAGCTTCTTATTCCTTAGCCTCCTGCTGTGTCACCTGGCCATGTACCATCCTTCTGCCCAGGAACCTCTGCTCCCAGCTTCCCTCTTCCTGGCCTCCAGGTCTCTACCCCTGCCTGCCACCTTCTCAGGGCGTCTTCTCTGACTACCCTACTCACAAGTGCACCCCTCCCCAGCTTGCTATCCCGTCCCCCCTTCCTGGCTTCCCTCCCCTGGAGCATTTATCACCCTAAACACACCAAGTATTTCACTGTTTTTTTCCCTGTCTGAATATCCCTGCTAGAATGGAGGCTCAACAAGGAAAAGGTTTGTCCGTCTGCGGCTGGCAGCAGCTGGAACCAGCGCTCACGTGATTCCTGCTTCCCTGCTGCCTCCGCCTGTGCTGCTCTCTCCTGTCTCTCTCTCTTTCTTTTTTTGAGACAGAGTCTTGCTCTGTGCCAGGCTGGAGTGCAGTGGCGTGATTTTGGCTCACTGCAACCTCTGTCTCCTGGTTCAAGCAATTCCCCTGCCTGTCTCCGGAGTAGCTGGGACTACAGGTGCCTGCCACCATGCCCGGCTAATTTTTTGTATTTTAGTAGAGATGGGGTTTCACCATGTTAGCCTGGATGGTCTTGATCTCCTGACCTCATGGTCCGCCCACCTTGGCCTCCCAAAGTGCTGGGATTATAGGCGTGAGCCACTGCGCCTGGCCTTCTCCTGTCTTTTTTTTTTTTTTTTTTTTTTGAGTTGGAGTCTCACTCTGTCGTCAGGCTGGAGTGCTCACTGCAACCACCGCCACCTGGGTTCAAGTGATTCTCCTGCCTCACCCTCCCAGTAGCTGGGACTACAGGTGCTCGCCACCGTACCCGGCTAATTTTTGTATTTATTATTATTATTATTTTTAGTAGAGACGGGGTTTCACCATGTTGGCCAGGATGGTCTTGATCTCTGACTTCGTGATCTACCTGCCTTGGCCTCCCAAAGTGCTGGGATTATAGGTGTGAGCCGCTGTGCCCAGCCTCCTGTCTTTTCTTAAGACGCAACTCCCACAAACCCAACACCCTGTCCTCAGGGAAACCAACCCGACCCTTCTGTCTGCTACGTCCTCTCAGTCTACCTTACGCCCTTTCAGAGCAGAGAGCGGCACGTCATGACCTCAGTAATGCACACCTGGCATTTGCTGTATCTCCTCCTCCCTGGCTGTGAACTCAAAGGAGGCAGGGAGCAGGGGACTCCCTGAGGTGCCCCACATCACGACCCTGTCGCTGTGGGCCTCCCAAACCTGGATGCACGCTGCCTTTGTGTGCTCTCTAAGTAATCAAGACAGATGGCCGTGTGCCTCAGAATGTGCATGAGTGTCCCAGGGGACTTGGCTGGATGATGCACATTCAAGGTCAGGGGGTTGAGTGAGGAGGTGTGAAGGGTGACATGGGGGTGTAGTCAGGAAGGGCTTCCCTCTGCATGGAGTCAGAAAGGAGGAATAGGTGTTGAAAGGTACAAGGGCAGCGGTTGGCAGAGGCAGCAGCAAGCTGAGGTGGGGGAGGCTGAAACACCTGGAAGAGCCTGGGGGAGGACAGTGCATCCCCGTCTCACAGAAGAGGACACAAGCTCAGAGAGGCTGGCGACTCCTCCAGGGTCACACAGCTGATCAGAGCAGAAGCAGGACTGACACCTACGTCTGCCTGCCCGAAGTGCTGTTTTGTTTTCTGTAAGCATCATTCTCACTTCCTAGGGGCGTCCGTTTCAGAAATACCACATCTAAAATGTTCGGAAGGCCGGGCGCAGTGGCTCAGGCCTGTAATCTCAACACTTTGGGAGGCTGAGGTGGGTGGATCACCTGAGGTCAGGAGTTCGAGACCAGCCTGACCAATATGGCAAAACCCCGTCTCTACTAAAAATACAAAAGTTAGCTGGATGTAGTGGTAGGCACCTGTAGTCCCAGCTACTCAGGAGGCTGAGACAGGAGAATTGCTTGAATTCGGGAGGCGGAGGTTGCAGTGAGCCACCACTGCACTCCAGCCTGCAAGACAGAGCGAGACTCCCTCTCAAAAAAAAAAGTTCAGAAACATTTAGCAGTTCCTTTCCCTAATATATCTGCATATTAAAAGTCCTCAAACAATCACTGTGGGCTGATCTAAATTGCTTTGCAAAAAGAGGCTCTTGCTGTGGGTCTATTGTCTTAAGCAATACCCAAGCAGACCTAGTTCCAACCGACAGCCTTTTATCACACGCTTTCTGCAGAGCCACGAAGACCCATCTGTTCCCCACTCATCTGCTCTGAAAGTTGCTCTCCTTTCCCGAAAGGTTAATTGCAGGGAAAGGTTTCAAACGATGTGTCACTTTCCCTACTTACAGAGCTTGACAAGTCAAGAAAGCTGCCCCTTTATGTTCGTGACTGTTGGATTTTTTTTTTTAAGTAGGAGATTACGTTTTTATAATGTAGATAAACCAAGTCATAAAATATGGAGTTAAATGTAATTTAATATGGTTGAACCATCCCGGCATCTTCTGTGAGGTCTTTCAAATAATGGCATGAAGGTCTAGACATGTTAAGAGTACAAATGACTCCCAAGTTACACTTTACCAGGAACCTCGCCTTTGACCAAGAAGGTCCCTGGCAAAGTAACTCATGCAAGGAGGAAACACATGGATCTCTGAGCTTTAGCTGTATATCAGCCCATCCAGAAGCATCTGTCCCTAGTATAGCACAGTCTTTGCTAATCATTCCCCGACGTATTAGGTTGGTGCAAAAATAATTGCATTTTTTGCCTTTGAAAGTAATGGCAATTACATTACTTTCAATAGCAAAAACTTCAATTACTTTTGCAGCAACTTAATATTCGTGCCAGAATTTGAGGTTCTTGATGATGAGGACTATATTGGAGACAAGTCAGCTTTCTATCTATCTGTCTATCTATCTATCTATCTATCTATCTATCTATCTATCTATCTATCTATCTATTTTGAGAAGGAGTCTCACTCTGTTGCCCAGGCTGGAGTGCAGTGGCACAGTCTCGACTCACTGCGACCTCCACCTCCCCGGTTCAAGTGATTCTCCTGCCTCAGCCTCCTGAGTAGCTGGGATTACAGGCGCCTGCCACCATGCCTGGCTAATTTTTTGTATTTTTAGTAGAGGCGGGGTTTCACCATGTTGGCCAGGCTGGTCTCGAGCCCCTGACCTTGTGATCCACCTGTCTCAGCCTCCCAAAGTGTTGGGATTACAGGCATAAGCCACTGTGCCCAGCCTTATTTTTCACTTTTTTCTTTAACTTTTATTTTAGTTTCCAGGGTACATGTGCAGGTTTGTTAAATAGGTAATGTGTGCCATGGTGGTTTGCTGCACAGATCACCCCACCAAGAAGGTATGAAGCCCAGCACCCATTAGTTATTCTTCCTGATGGTCTCCCTCCTTCCCAGCCTCGACAGGCCCCAGTGTGTATGGTTCCCCCATGTGTTCATGTGTTCTCATCATTCAGCTCCCACTTTGTTTGGTTTTCTGTTCTTATGTTAGTTTGCTGAGGATAACGACTTCTAATTCCATCCATGTCTCTGCAAAGGACATGATCTTGTTCCTTTTTATGGCTGCATAGTATTCCATGGTGTAGTTGTACCATACTTTCTTTATCCAGTCTATCACTGATGGGCATTTAGTTTTTTTCCAATGTCTTTGCTATTGTGAAAAGGGCTGCAATGTACACAGGTGTATATGTATCTTTATAATAGAATGATTTAGATTCCTTGGGGTAATACTCAGGAATGAGATTACTTGGTCATATGGTATTTCTGCCTCTAGGTCTTTGAGAAATCTCCACACTGTCTTCCACAATGCTTAAACTAACTGACACTCCCAACTTCTACCAACACTGTAGAAGCATTCCTTTTTCTCTGCAACCTCACCAGCATCTGTTTTTGTTTTTGTTTTTGTTTTTTGACTTTTAAATCATAGCCATTCTGACTGGCATGAGATGGTATCTCATTGTGGTTTTGATTTGCATTTCTCTAATGCTCAATGATGTTGAGCTTTTTTTTTATATGTTTACTGGCTGCATGTAAGAGACATGTCAGCTTATTTTTAGAAAGCTGCATTTAAAAATAAGTCCTTAATTTTGTTGGGGAAGGGGCTTGATGTGCTGAGGATGGTGAAGTTTTCTTAGTGGACAATTAAAATCGAATTCTCTGTGATGAATGCCAGATATCTCAGCATGTCATTAATTTCTATCTATAATTAGAGTAAAATTTTACTCATTTAGATGAAATAAAAAATCTTTTTTAGTAAAATCTTGATGACTTGGCCCTATAGAGTAATAAATGCAACTGTATTAATTTCAAAGGCTTATTTTCATTTATGCTAAGAAGTATTTGCAAATACAGATCTTGCTTGGCTTTGATGTGCGATGGTGCAGGATCATTTGGAAAGAGCATTTAATTTTGCTTAGCAAAAGCACTCACACCAAAATGCCTAAGAAAGGTGACAGTCTTTAAGGAATGCATAGTTGGGGCAGTGAGTTCAGAGCTGTGAGTAGGGCCAGGGGTACTGTGATGATCACCCTTCCCTATGAATACTTCTAAGTTCTTACCCTGCAACTCTGACAAAATGAGACAAGAGGTTAGAGTGGCCCAATTTGGAGGCAAAAGAGTTACATTTCCACACAGGGTCTGCAGCGAACTCCCTGGGCTGAGCCTGAGCAGAACCAGGAGGAAGGAGGGAGGCAGAGTTGCTTTGTAAGTATCTCAGGATCTTATATTGTAACCTGAATTATTCTCTGGGAATGGGACATTGACACATTTGACAAGTAGACAGGGCTTGTAGCTGTGTATTTTCTGGGTGAAGGGAAATCTACTTCTGTAACTGGATAAGTGGTGCCCTGTGTTACTTGGCTGATCAGTCATGGGGCTGCTGAGGACGGTGAAGGGCAGGGGAGTCTGGACACTGTCCATTCCCCAGCATGTACTGAGCACCCACTCAGTGCCTCATATTGCTTTGGCATTTAGGGCAGTAAGGAACAAAGCAACCTGGGGTACTGCTCCCCTGTTCAGTGTGGCTACGGACAGGAGGCAGGCTGGGCAGGTGCTCTCTTCCTTCCCACAGCTGCTGTGGCAAGGCAGACTCTCAGGACGCCATTCCCCTCAGAGGTGCTCTTGGCCTTGGAAGGCCATGAAAGGCCAAAGAGGCTCAGGGGAGCAGGCTGTCGGAGCCTTTGAGCGAAAGAAGAGCTCAGCCCAGTCCTTGGGGAGGAGACTGGGAAGAACTTTCTTCTGGGGATTCTGTGATAGGGAGGAGGATCTTAGAGAGGCAGGGCCTGTGTCCAGCCTGTGCACAGTGGAGAGGCCTGCCGGAGGTGGCATGTACCCAGCATGCTTAGAATAGGGGCCCAGAGCATCCCACACTGCCAGCAGCAACACCAGGTAGTGGCAAGGAGAAGGCAGGTTGAGGTGGGGTTGAGGTGGCAGGAGAAGCACCAGCCTTCCACCAGGGTCTGTGACTCCTGAGGCATGAGGACACACTGGCCACCCTCTTTGGACCATGTGGAGTCTAATTAAAGAAGAGGAGTCAGGCTGGTGGGAACAGGGGAAAGCAAAACGAGAAAGCAGGTAAGGTCTAAGTCCGCCTTTCTTCATGATCCAGAACATGGAGCCCTCCCACACAAATAACCATCTTCCTGTGCCCAGGGATCACCAGACCCTCGGCTCATAGAAAAATGCAAGGTAGCTAACTGGAACCCTGGTGTCTTCAGTACTGCACAAAGCCTTGTTCAGCACCCAGCACAAGCACCATCCTATAAAACCCCCAGCAAACCTTTGTCTCTTTGCAGTCAGCTTTTATCTTGCTGACTTGCCCAGTGCACCCTTACAACGTATTTTCATGCCTTTTCTAGTACATCTGCCTTTCTTTACCCACACCTGTCTTGGTAAATTCTTTCTACTGCCTGCGCAGCACCAGCCCCAGAGAGTTGCTGCCCATGGCAGACCCAGACCACATTACCACACACCACACAGAGGTATCTCCCTTATTTTGGTGTTTGAACCTTTGATTCCAATTCTATCTGATCAATTATAGTGGAAATTGATTAGTGATGCAGCACCAAAAAACTTTTTTTTTTTTTTTGAGACAATGTCTCCCTCTGTCACCCAGGCTGAAATGCAAAGGTATAATCATACTCACCGCAACCTCCAACTCTTGGGCTCAAGAAATCCTTCTGTGTTGGCCTCTCGAAGCACTAAGATTATAAGCATGAGCCAAAGCACCCAGCTCAAAATATATATTACATGTAATATTTATAGCGCATTTTAGTTGTACAGGTATCACACATTTTATAATTCTATTTGCTGTATAATATACCCAAACATATAAAATTTTACAGGACCTAACCCTATATACTATGCAGATAAAACACAATTATTGGCCTTTTACAGAAGACATGGAATGCTCTGGGATGCTCTGGGGAAGGCAGAAGGAATGTGGGAGCCGAAGCTGAGTTTAACTTCATTTTAAAAGTAACGGTGACATTATTTGTACCCTGATGAAAATGGTGCAATTCAGAGTTGTTATATAAACAGAAGGCTCCTGGGAATCTTCAGGAAGATTGAAAAACAAAATAATAAAACTGCAAGTATTTTAAAAATAGAGAACAGTCTTAAACTCTGTACACCGGCCAGGGACCAGGCTGACGCTCAGCCGACAGCGTGTAGGGTGAGGACTGACGTGCGTTTCTTACCTGTTCGTCCGTCAGGATTTGGACGTGGCGAGTACAAATGGCCCTGAACTCATCTCTGGAGATGGTGTTCGTTTTCATGGTGTCAAAATTCTCACAGTCCTGGGCGATGGCATGGTAATGGGAAGTCACTGCTTTGTGGAGACGAGCCAGGAGGTCTCTGTTGGCCACGGCCTTGGGAGAGGAAGGCAGCGAGCTTTTGGGCATTTTCTCAGCCCACTCATCAGCTGTCTGGACAAAACAGAATGGAAATTGACCCATTTGAGAAATAATCAACCACCTCTTGCTCTGGGCTTCTCACCCAGGGCAAGTCCCAGGGAGGCCCAGCAAGGTGGGAGGAGAAGCCAGAAGACAGCTGCACCCTGGAGGTGGGTTGAGGCGGCCTCCAGCCCCAGGTCAGGTCCAGCTGAGCAGAAGCCTGGGTTTTGGGCCATGAAGGGTCAAGTGAGTTTCCCATAGGGCAGAGCAGGGCCTCTGGAAGGCTGGGCGGCCAGCACAGAGCCCAGCTTTGGGGAGGGCACATCTTTTACTCTCATCTATTCACGTCTTCAGTCTGTCTTTGGGTTTGATGAACAAACACAGCGTGAGCCTTCCCTGACAGGCCATGGAATGAACAGGGGTTCACGCCAGTTTAGTTGATGTACTCACAGTGGTTAAAATTTGAAAAGGGGGTTTTGATGACTGTTGTGCCATTATACTGCACCTAAATGTTCCTTGAAGTCTGAAACTTTGTGAGACCCACAGGGACTTAATTCTGGGGAATTAAGTGTGGTGGCACCTGCAAAGGGTGACCTCTTCACAGTGGGCATGGGTCCCAGGCCTGGGTTGGTGCTCTGCCTCCCTCCTTGGGCATTAGAAGTCTGGGGGTTGGGGTGTGGTTTACGGCCTCATGACACTGTCCGTGGTGCTGAGTCCAGAGGAGGAATGTGCCCGTAGCCAGGGCTCAGGGATTTCCTGGGAGGAGGAGGAATTGGCTGTGGAGAAAGAGGGACAGCACAAGGATTCTTTTACTGATGTGCTGGCAAGAGGGCTTGTGGCCAGGTGAGCTGGGAGGGGCCCATGGAGGACTGCCTCCCACCTTCAGCATCTGCAATGCTCACTGTGGCAGACATACGTGACAGAGGGAAGAGTCAGCAAGGGGAAGTTACTCAGTGAGCAACAGTGGACGGACAATGACAACTGCAAGGGGCCTTACCCTGGGGACAGTTAGGAGGAGGCACTGGGAAGGCTGGCTCCACGTTGGGGGAGACCGGGCTCCATGGTGAAGTCAGGCTTGGGAACTGGGACCCAGGGGATGAAGCTGGTGGGGCAGCTGAGTCTTGAGCCTCCTGTGGGGGGGGGGTGGGGGGGATGTGGGAGGGGCCTGTGAAGCAGCTCTGATGTGCATCTATATGCTGCAATTAGAGAAAGGCTCCCAAAGCCAGGCCTGTGGCTGCTGCATCAATAGGGCAGCTCCTGGTGTATGCTGACCTGGAAGGGGCAGGGCTAGAAGATAGGTGTGGGAGTCGGGAACTGGTGAGATTCTCAGGGTGACCACACACGAAAGCTTTTCCTGTACCTGGGTGTATTCTGAGATATATGACTGAGTTTCCCCAAGTCAAAACCCACCATGGCTGTGAGGTTTGATACCAGCTCCTACTGTGCACCCCAGCGCCATGCTAAGGGCTTCTACAGAGTATCACATCTAATCCCCCAACTATTATTTCTTTGTTTCTTTCTTTCTTTTTGAGATGAAGTCTTGCTCTGTTGCCAGGCTGGGGTGCAGTGGCATGCTTTCAGCTCACTGCAACCTCTGCCTCCCAGGTTCAAGCAATTCTTCCCACTCTGCCTCCCGAGCAGCTGGAACTACAGGCGCCTGCCACCACGCCCAGCTAATTTTTTGTATTTTAGTAGAGACAAGTTTTCACCATGATGGCCAGAATGGTCTCGATCTCCTGATCTCATGATCCACCCGCCCTGGCCTCCCAAAGTGCTGGGATTATAGGCATAAGCCACTGCGCCCGGCCCTCCCCGCAACTATTAAAACTCAGTCATGTTTAAAGCAACTGCAGAGTAATGTATATATTAGATGTTACTATCCTTTATGACAGAGAAGTCTGCATAATGTATAAAGTCTTTCTAACTTTATGAAATTGTACCAAACACAGGATGCTGCTGGGAGTATCCTCAGAAATATGAATCTATACACGTACACTCAAGCTGAAGCCCACCACATCCTCCACCACGCAAAGGCTAACGGAGTTTTTATACATGTTCATTTGGAGCTGTTTGCAAAGTAAATGAATGTCTTTTTTATTTTAGAAAATAAAAGTGATACTGCTGATGCGCTTTGAGTATTTTTAGAATTCCAATACTTGAAAATGCACTTCCCAGATCCAAATACACAAGTATTTCCGTAAGGGATGTTGGCATCAAGAGGGTAGAGGAAACCTCTCCAGACGTACAGCCATAGCTCTCAATCCATCCTTATGGTTTCAGACCTTCAGGGCCTGAGGAGGATGGGGCTCCATGTAAACATGACTGGAAAGAACACAGGTGGATGGAGCCCAGCTCCCATGGGAAGATGGGAGTCCTGGGTCTGAGTCTAGCCTCTGCCTCTACCTGGCTGTGTGCCCCTGCAATAAGCTGCTTACCCACTTTTTGCCTCAGTTTCCTTATCTATCCAGGAGGAATAAGGGCTCACCTGAGATAAGTGTTCTCTGAAAGTATTAAAGCATGAAACTAACTGGAAATACGATGAGTCTAACAACAGATTTGGAATAATTCTAACAAAGTATTATGTGCAACCTTAGGTTAGGATGCTCTAAACTCCAGAGGAAACTGAACCTTTTTCTAGCAAAATTCAATGTAATTGAATTAGCAAATGAAAATTCAATTTAAATTGAATTAGAAAAGAAAGTATTTTCTAATCCTTAAGTATTGGAAAAGGCTGAATAGACAGGTAGCCACAAAAGAAATGAAAAAGGCTGTTAAAAGATCTATCGTCTATCATTACAAAGGTGTCAAGCCCAGATGATTTTAAAGGCAAGCTGTAAGAAACCCTTAGGGAATAGCTAATTTTCACATTGGTCAAAATATTCCAGAACACAGAAAGAGTCATATTCCCATGACTGTATATTATACAAATACCAAAATATGATAAAGAAAACATGTCAAAAGAAAAAATAAAAATAAATCTAGTTATGGCCATTCGTGCAAAAATTATAAAATATTAGAAATATTTAGCATCATATTTAAAAATGACACACTAAGATCAACTAGGATTTATTTCATGGATAAGGATGCAAAAATTAGCAAATCTTTCCATTCCTTACTTTAGTGAAAGGAGCATGTCAACAGATAGCAGAGGCATTTGACAAAATTCAGCAGCTATTCTTGATAAAGTGATATACAATAGAAATAGAATGAGATGGATAAACTATAAAGAAATAAAATAAACATTGTAAACATGAATATTAATCAAAAATCATCTGTAAAGATTATATTAAATGGATGAAATACTGAAGCATTAAAATCAGGAACAAAATAAGCATGATTTCACTTCTTCTACTCACATTTTAGAGGTTCCATCTTTTGAAATAAGAAGAAAATAAAATCAACATGTAAATGTTGAAAACTGGTATCATTATTTGTGGATATTATTGTTCAGGCAGAAAAATCTCAACGGCATTTAGGAAAGTGGCTGGATTCAAGCTAAAAATACAAAAAAGCAATGCCATTCTTTTACAGTCACTATAACCAGTTCAGGATTGAGATGTGACAAAAATTCACATTCACGTTAATGACAAAGCTATTGAATATCTCTGATAAATGCCATATGAAAGGTATAAGACCTACACGGGCATACCTAATTTTTTTCACTTTGCTTTATTGTGCTTTGCAGATATTTTGTTTTTTGTAAATTGAAGGATTATGGCAAACTGTGTCAAGCAAGTCTATCAATGTCATTTTTCCAACAGCATGTGCTCATACCGTGTCTGCATGTCACAGAGAAATCATTCACGAAAGAGTCAATCAATGGGGCAAACTTCATTGTATTTTTTTTAAGGAATTATCAGTGCCACCCCAGCCTTCAGCAGCCATTGACACTGAAGTGGGACCCTCCACCAGCAAAAGATTGTAAGAAGATGAGTTGCTGAAGGCTCAGAAGATCACCAGCATATTTTAGTAATGAAGTATTTTTATTAAGCTATATAATTTTTTAGATATAATGCTATTGCATACTTAATAGACTACAGTATAGTGTAAACATAACTTTTATGTATACCAGGAAACCAAAAAATTCATTGACTTGCTTTATTGTGATATTTGCTTTGTTACAGTCTGGAACCAAATCAGCAAAGCCTTTGAGGTATGCCTGTATAAAGAAATGCTGTATACATGGGCAAAGACTTCATGACTAAAACCCCAAAAGCAATGACAACAAAAGCCAAAATTGACAAATGGGATCTAATCAAACTAAAGAGCTTCTGCACAGCAAAAGAAACTATCATCAGAGTGAACAGGCAACCTACAGAAAGGGAGAAAATTTTTGCAATCTACCTATCGGACAAAGGTCTAATATCCAGAATCTACAAGGAACTTAAACAAATTTACAAGAAAAAAAAAAACCCCATCAAAAAGTGAATGAAGGATATAAACAGACACTTCTCAAAAGAAGACATCTGTGTAGCCAGCAAAAAAAACTCATCATCACTGCTCACTAGAGAAATGCAAATCAAAACCACAATGAGATACCATCTCATGCCAGATAGATGGCGATTATTAAAAAGTCAGGAAACAGGTGCTGGCGAGGCTGTGGAGAAATAGAAACACCTTTACACTGTTGGTGGGATTGTAAATTAGTTCAGCCATTGTGGAAGACAGTGTGGTGATTCTTCAAGGATCTAGAACCAGAAATACCATTTGACCCAGAAATACCATTACTTGGTATATACCCAAAGGATTATAAATCATTCTACTATAAAGACACATGCACACGTATGCTAATTGCAGTACTATTTACAATATCAAAGACTTGGAACCAACCCATATGCCCATCAATGACAGACTGGATAAAGAAAGTGTGGAGCATATACACCATGGAATACTATGTAGCCATAAAAGGAATGAGTGCATGTCCTTTGCAGGGACATGGATGAAGCTGGAAGCCATCATTCTCAGCAAACTAACCTAGAAACAGAAAAATCAAACACCTCATGTTCTCACTCATAAGTGGGAGTTGAACAACGAGAACACATGAACACAGAGAGGGGAACATCATCCATTGGGGCCTGTTGTGGGGTCGGGGGCAAGGGGAGGGAGAGCATTAGGACAAATACCTAATGTATGCAGGGCTTAAAACCCTAGATAATGGGTTGATAGATGCAGCAAACCGCCACGGCACATGTATAGCTATGTAACAAACCTGCACATTCTGTACATGTATCCCAGAACTGAAACTAAAATTAAAAAAAAAAGCCTGTATAAAGAATATACATATTATATTAAGGTTATTAAAGCAAGCTTGGAATAAATAGAGAGACATATTATGTTTCTGGATATAATGACTCACTTTCAAAACAGAAAGCCTTTCCCAAGTTATAAATAAGCTTAATAGAATTCTAATAAAAATCTCAATGGATATTTGGGGGAATAATCAGACATATTGATATCAACACTGATATTAAAAAATAATATGTGAGAATTATCATGAAATTTTTGGAAAAGGATAGGAATGAAGTTTTTGACTCACCAGATATTAAACTTGCCATAATTTTCATATAATCAGAGTAATAGAGATAGGTTCAGAAATATACAAATAAATCAGTGGGCAGCTACTCTGGCTGTGAGAACTAAGTCTCTGCTGTGGCTGAGCCCTTACATCATAAGGCCTGTTTGTTACAGCATCAGAAAAGCATTAGAGAACAGTGTGGTCAATGGAAAGGTAATCTTGGGCGGGGACACAGTGTCACAGGTGCAACTGGCTGGGACTTGGCCCCTCTTGGGGTGACCACTGTGGGCCTCCTTGAAGAGGAAATGACTGATGTGGGTGGCATAGGAAATGCAGGTGGAAAGGGATTAAAAACCAAGCCCAGAGGATCACGAGGTCAGGAGATCGAGACCAGCCTGATCAACATAGTGAAACCCCATTTCCACTAAAAATACAAAAATTAGCCGGGCATGGTGGCGGGTGCCTGTAATCCCAGCTACTTGAGAGGCTGAGGCAGGAGAATTCACTTGAACCTGGGAGGCGGAGGTTGCAGTGAGCTGAGATCATGCCACTGCACTTCAGCTGGGCAACAGAGAGAGACTCCATCTCAAAAAACCCAAAAAGCAAAATTCAAAAACAAAAACAAAACCCAGCCCGGGAGGTAACATTATCCTCCTCAACAAGCTGATGAATGTGAAGGTCCCAGAGGCTAAGAAGTGGCTGAAGTCACAGAACCAATAGAGTGGCGCCCGGATTCTACCCAGGCTACCGGCCTGTAAACACACGCTTCCCTAGGTGTGCCGAGAGTTGCAGCTAGGGTCCAGATCATGGTGATGGCTCCCCACCCTCAGCTGGGGAGGCAGGGGACGGACATGGGCACTGAAGACACGGAGAAGCAGAAGCAGCTCAACTGCATGGTGGAGCAGGGAAGGCACTGGGCACCTATTGACCTCCATTGCATGGAGGTGGCTGACTATCGGTGCAAATACTCCTTTCCTGCTTGCAAAAGTAATGATTGCATGTTCACTATAGAAAATTTAGAAGCTACAAAAAGGCACAAAGAAAAAAAAGAAGATTACTGAAAACCCCACCCCCCACAGCCACACTGCCATTGCCTCAGTGCACAAGCGAGAAACCACCAATCTGGGGTCCCCAAGCCCCATGGATGCCTCTGCCCAGAGAGCCCCCCAACCCGCTGCTGGCGGAGAGCGCCTGGGTTTTCCATCAAGGGCATTTTGGCTGAGAATCTGTTAGGCGCCGTATTCTGGTTCCCATTTCGCATTTTAGCAAAGCTGCTCAGCCGCCGCCAGCCTCGCTCGCTCGAGTGACTGGAGACACCAGAGAGGAACAGATGGCTCTTGGTCTGGCGCTTCTGTGTCCCTGGCACCTCTCACGTGATCATTATATCTGAATGGGGGGAAAATAATGCTTTTTCTATAACTAGAAGAAATGTTTCTCCTAATCAAAAAAGACACCACTATCTTCAGATGCAAATGACACGTTCCAATATTAACTGCGCTTTACATCAAAGGCCCCCTCAGGACAGGAATCACAGCTGCAACAGGAAGAGGAGAGCCGCAGGAAAGGCTGGGGCTCAGCTCCACCTCATCCGTGCTGGGCCCCAAATACCTCACGCTTCTCCAGGGCCTTCTCATCTGGCAAAGACAAGCTCCTGGTTGCTTCTGGTGACTTTTAAAGTTCAACAAACAAACAAACACACAAATAAACAAACAGGAGTGCAATCAAATGCACTCTTGGTCTGACCTAATTGGAGAACGATATACATGTTCTGAAGGGGTTTTATTTCATTTATTCAAGGGTATTCATGGGACCTTGTTAGAGCACACAATTGCCCTTCTAGATGTGGCAGAGACAGCCTGCCACTACCAGAAGGAAAATTCTTGCCCCCTTTCTTTGCGACTACACTATAATATTGGCAAAATACATAAAAGAAATAATGTCCCAATACATGAAGTATGCAGTCATCCAAGAGGCTACTAACACATTACCTTTACGGCGTGCTTCTCAGTTTCAAATGTATCTATGTATCTTGCTGGTAAAAAGCAAGTCACAGCTTCAGAATCTAAACCTGTGGTTCTAAAATCCTCTCATGACATGGGAATCACTCAGGAGGGTGCCCCCACAGCCACAAGTTCTGTGTGGGTGGAGGGAGGCAGCCCAGGTGGGCTGGGAGGCAGCCCAGGTTGGGTGGGAGGGAGGCAGCCCAGGTTGGGGGTGGGAGGGAGGCAGCCCAGGTGGGGTGGGAGGGAGGAAGCTCAGTTGGGGATAGGAAGGAGGAAGCTTGATAGGGGGTGGGAGGAAGGCAGCCTGGTCGGGGTAGGGGATTGGAGAGAGGCAGCCCAGGTTGGGGGTGGGAAGGAGGGCAGCCTGGTGGGGGATGAGAGGGAGGCAGCTTAGGTGAGGGGTGGAAAGGAGGCAGCCTGGTAGGGGGTTGGAGGGAGGCTGCTCAGGTGGGGGATTGCAAGGAGGCAGCCTAGTGGGGGGTTGGAGGGAGGCAGCTTAGGTGGGAGGTTGGAGGGAGGCTGCTCAGGTGGGGAGTGGGAGGGAGGCAGCCCAGTGAGGTGTCGCCTGCTGTCTCTCTTATTGTCCTTGGCTCTGCCCAGGGTCTCTCCCAGCAGGCACGGCACGGCTGCCTGCTGCGATCTGGTGAGAGCCCTTCAGGGAGGCGCAGTGCTGGGATTCCCAGCCCAGGTCCTGGCCTCCAGCACCAGGGCCAGATCTGCCCTCCTTCAGTGCCTCACAGAGTGCACACCTGAGTGGGACGCAGCACCAGTAATCCAAGTGCTGCCTGCCAGGGCAAAAGGAACGTGGCCAGGGCCAGCCTAGGCTGGAGGAGGGGGGCTTGGGCCTGCAGAACACGGATAGCCCACAATAAACCCAGGGTTCAGGCTGCTCCTGTCTTGTGACCTTGGGTATGATACACCCTAAATTGACTTCCCTGGCCTCAATGGGGTAAAGTGGGAATAAAAACAGCCAGCTCTTTGGAAAGTTCAAGGCGAGAGGACTGCTTGAGCTCAGGAGCTTGAGACCAGCCTGGGCAACATGGCCAAACTCCATCTCTACAAAAATTAGCTGGGGGTGGTGCGCACCTATGGTCTTAGCTACTTGGGAGACTGAGGTGGGAGGATCACCTGAGCTCGGGAGGCTGAGGCCACAGTGAGGCTCATCTTGCCACTGCACTCCAGCCTTGACGACAGAGCAAAACCCTGTCTAAAACCAAAACCAAAACAGCCACCTTAAGGTCAGGCCTGGGATTTCACCAACACAGCCTCAAAGTGTGTGGTCCGGAGCCTGCCACACTGCTGCTGCTGCTGCTGCTGGTGATGACAGATATTTCTGCAGGAGTCGGGAACTCAGACAGATGTGGGTCGAGTCCTCTTCCTGGCTAACACCAGGCTATCATGAACGATCAGAGGATGGCACAGCCTGATGCCCATGACTGCCTGTAGCTCAAACTACCCTGTCAGGGAGTTGTAGGCACTTCTAAGACAGAAGCCAGGTCTGAGGCTTGGTTCGGAGGAACCCAGACAAGAACCCACACCGTGGCCATGCCATGGAACCATGTCTCTTGACCAGCGGCCGGGAGCGCTGCACAGCACGGCTGTGGGAGTGGAACCACAGGCTCGAATTCAGGTGAAGACCTGGTGCCGCCATCTTCTAGCTGCGACTCGCTCATGCAATCACTTCACCTCTCCGGGCTTCCATTCTCATCTGAGAAGTGGGGATAACCATACCAGTCGGAGAGAACTGCCCTTCCAGAGTCACTCCGGGAAAGACAGGCATCTTCCAGGACATCCCCCATGCGCTTCAGGAAGGAGCTGTTGGCCAGGCGCGGTGGCTCACACCTGTAATCCCAGCACTTTGGGAGGCCAAGACGGGTGGATCACCTGGGATCAGGAGTTCGAGACCAGCCTGCCAACATGGCGAAACCCTGTCTCTATTAAAAATACAAAAATTAGCCAGGCTTGGTGGCACATGTCTGTAATCCCAGCTGCTTGGGAAACTGAGGCAGGAGAATTGCTTGAACCCAGGAGGCGGAGGCTGCAGTGAGCCAAGACTGCGCCACTGCACTCCAGCCTGGGCAACAGAGTGAGACTTTATCTAAAAAACGAAAAAAAAAAAAAAAGGAAAAAGGAAGGCACTGTCCTCCCTGGGGCCTGAGACAAAGGTGAATTAACTTTCATCCTACAAGGAACTCACCTGTGTGGCGGCGGGGAAAGCTCTAAGGGAGAAGATTCCTTACTCAACGCAAGTCAGGGTGGGAGCCAGCCCCGAGGTGAGAGTTAAGCCCCTTGCAAGAACTGGCTGAGAGGGGAGGGCAGGCTCCCTAAGGGTCAGGTGAACCCGAAATATTGTTCACGTTCAGTTTCATTGTCCTCCTGTTTCAGCAGCTCTACGAGGCGGCCCCAGTAAAGAGCCTTCTAATATCCTGTCAATATGTCCAGCCTTGTTCTTGGCTGGCTTTAAAACCAGTTTTCCACCGAATTGTATCCTGAACAACTATGGTCAATTGGGAAGAGAGAACTTCACAGAAAGGGGAGTGGTGGACTTGTCAGAGCCGCAGAGCTGGGGAGGGAGCGGTGCACATGCATGTGCTTTCTTGGGGTCTCTTGCCTCTATGGCCCCCTGCTTCTGCTCTGTTCTCCCTGTGCACATGCTCTTTGCCCAGGGTGGGGGGGTCTCTGTGGCGGCTCTCACTACAGAGGCTGAGAGTATTTCCCTACCCCTTGGCTTTGGATTCCACCATATATCATGCTCTGGCCAGTGGAATGTGGGTGATTACCATGTGATGGAAGGATGAGGGAACATTTGCATAATTGGGCAAGCCCTCTTGCACCTATGCCATTGCTTTAAAGACAGGCTCTGGCCATCCCACAGGACCAAGGAGAAGGAGGAGGAGAGAGATGAGGAGCGGAGCTTAGCCCAGCCTAGATCAGCCCCCTCAGCTGTGAGAACTGAATGGACGTTATTGTTTTGTGGCCCTGAGGGTTTGTGGTTGCTTGTTACGTAGTGATAGCTGACTGCTATAGTTCTGGGTTTCTAATGAGTTAACAAGTACAAGGGGATGAGCTTAGAATGCAGAGAGGACAAGTAAGCTGTTGAGCACAGATGGCTTTTTGATCGTCAGTGTTCCTCGAAATGGACATATTGCAAGGAGGCTTTGTGGCCCCTGGTGGGTGTCCAAGACGGCAGTCACCCACCCTAGAGCAACGGTTGTGACGGAGTGGCTAGCAAGGTCCCTGTAGCTGCTAGACTAAAAATATATCTGCATATTAATGTAATTATGAAGGTATAATCAGCTCATCTGATTGTATGATTCATATACTAAGTTTTGTTCTGAATACTTACAGAGACAATCATGTAGTTTTTTTCTAGGATTCCTTACAGGAGAGAAAAAAAAAAGTCCTGAAACTTCACACAGAATAAGAACTCAGCAGGTAGCAAAAACTCCTAATTAGAAACACTCAGTAAAGAATTCCTCACTTCCTTTTAAAGAATGGGGTAATTACTTCTAAGAATTGAAAAATTGCTTCATTTGATCAAATATTTTGATTAGCAAAGAAATTAATTGTACTGTATCTTCATTTGTATTTACAGTGAATAAATGAATGCTAAAAATAACAACAGCAGCAAAACTGCCTGTCAAAAAAAAAAAAAAAAAAGATAAACCATTAAAAAACCCAGATGAAAATAAAGTGGAAGCTCTGAGGAAGCTGCCTGCCGCAGACCTCATGGATGCTGGCCTCCGAAGGGGTGAGCACAACCCGGAAGGGAGCCTCTGGTGCATCAGGAAGTCAGGCCCAGGTGATCGCCCGATGGGAGTAGATACTCCAGTATGCTGTTTGCAGACGGGAGGCAGTTTCACCACAATCCCAGGCACGGTTCCAGGCTTTCTGGTGGCATAACTGCTGCCCAGGCCTGGGATCTCTTACCATACAAGGATTCCTTCTGGGCAATGAACAACAGTTAATCTGAAGATTCTAGAACTTCCTTTGCAAAGGCCATTAGTCAAGTCAATTCAATCAGTGCTTACTGAAAACTGACCCCAGAGTACCAGTGGCCTTCCTTCCTGCATCTCCTTTACCCAGGCACTGGGCTGGGAAACAGGGAATCTTCTCTGGTCCTCACGTCACCCTGTGAGGCAGCCGTGTGTCTCCCTGCTGTATAGACAAAGTAAGTGGGGCTCAGGTCCAAGCTCCTGGCAGCTGGTGCTGGAGATGGAGACTGTCTGACTCCAAAGCCATGCTCTTCAGATTTCACCACAAGTCCAGCCATCTAACACATGTGCAAGAACACAGAAGCCTCCTGAAAATCTGCACTCAGCAACACTGACCAGGGCCCATGACGTGCCAGGCACACCTCCAGGCAGGGGCAACAGAGCAGTGAACCAAAACCCCTACTTTGGAGAAGGTGACGTTTTGAGACGTCCACCCAGTGAGGCAAGCAAGGGTGGCGCAGACTACCCTACCAACCTCTCGGCTCCCTCACAGAACCCTTTGCCATGGGCTTCCCACACTGTCCTGCCCTGGCCATGCCCAAAGTGTGGTGCCTTCCCAACCCCTGGGCTCTGGAAGCACGGACCCTCCTCCCAGGAAGCCCTGTCTTCCTGTATCCACCCGCACTGGCTCCTCAACTCAAGCTTCTAGACTCTGTGCAAGCTCATCAGAAAGCCGTAACTGCCCATCCTTCCCCCACTCATACAGAGTTAGGTCCTCGTCCTCCTCATCCTCCCCCTCCTCCTCCCAGCTCTCCGTGCTTACCCAGCCACACAGCTTGACTTTCACAAAGGATCTGTACTGAGACCTTTGCAAACACCCATTGACACATCCTCCAGTAGCATGGAATTGCCATAAAATACAAAGAAATAAAAGGGAAGCATTTAAGCCGCCCTTTGACCCTTTAATGATTCAATAAATTCATGGGTGAAGTCATTTATAAAAACTATTAAAATAAATTCTTCCACCAAATAAATTCTATGCCACTTAATCACATGATTACTAAACATTAAACAGGCACTCACTGGAATGGGATAGAATACCAAAATAATAAGGAATGCACACATTTGGTGTTTGCTGCATTAGGTGCCGGGCAAAGCTCCTTCTGCATTCACTTGCTTAACCCCAACGACAATGCTCGGAGGCACACACGGAACAGGTCTCATTGCACAGGAAGGGAGCAGGGAGCAGGGAGCAGGGAGCAGGGAGCGTGGACCCTGGAACTGGCTGGCATTCGAATCCCAGCACTAGCATTTCTAACGGTGGGACTGGGAACAAATGCTCCTACCTCTCTGAGCCTCTGTTTCCTCCTCTGCAAATGGGGTTACTTGTCCCTGCCACAAGCCTGGACCTCAAGGCCTGGCCCAGAGCCAGGCACACTGTTGGAAATGGATGGATGCTCGGTGCCACAAAGAATAATCAGCACTGAGGCAAAGGATCCTTTAGCAACACCATTTTTACTTCCTGGACTGCAGGAAGGGTACTCCCAGTAGCCGTCTTGCCACAAGAGTACAATGAACAAAGAAAAACACGCAAATTTATCCCTTAACGCATTTGGGGTCGTCCTTAATGCTGTGACTCATCTCCATTGGTTGGAGCCAGACCTCACAGTCTAAACTAAAACCCAATTGGCTAACAACTGAAAACTTTTCTAAACAGGTAATAGCAGTGGAGAGCTGGGACGTGCCTGTGAGCACGCCCAGCACAGATATCTTGGTTAAAGTACAAGGACATAGAATGTACTACGTGCCTGTAAGTATGGCGTCTCTAACTGCTACATAGGACTTAACAAAGTTATGAGGCACACTTATTCTTTAACAAGAAAGGAAAATTTAAAAAGGAACTTTTCTACTTCCCACACGCACATTCTCATCCTCACTTGCTGAGCATTGAATGTGGAGATTCATCCAGTCCAGTTCAACATCCTGAGCCAGGAGCTCAGCAGCCACACTACAAGTTACTTTCCTAGGTGTGTGATGATAGTTGAGATGCTGGCAACAGCTGTATTTTGGATTTTCTCTGTAAGATTTACTTGGGACAATACATTATTGGATTGAGGCCTGGCTTCCTGATAGGATCATGACCTCGTAGAATCACTGGCATGGCTCACCTCTGATGCTTAATTGATCCAAAAATGGTTGTCGTGGCTCTGGAGGGAACAAATAAATGGGAAGCCTGCCTGGGCTGGTTGTCCCATTGTCCATTTATTTTGAACATACAGAGGGCTTTCCATGGAGGCTAGGGATCAGGGAAGAATCCTGATCTGGATTCAGAGGAATGCGGCGGGAGTGCTCTGAGAATGCCGGAGTGACTGATTAACACAAGGTGGGCGCTGGAGGAGGTGAGCAGGGCTCTCCCATGCATTTCCATGGGGCCTGGCTAAGGTCTTGGCATGGCGTGTGCTGTGTAGCGCTGGGGCACAAGGTAGAATGAGACCTCATCCCTGCCCTTGGGAACATGGGTCTCCTGGGTTTGAGAAAATTCAACCACACAAATTAAAACAACGACCAGAAATGCTGTCTGATGTGCTTCTTCCAACCTCATGACAGGTTCATGATAGCCTTGTCTTCTGCCCGACACAGCTGTGTTTGAAAGGGGGCTTCTCTGGTGGGGAAGGGGTCCCATGTGACCATCCTCCACAGGGCCCAGGTGGGGAAAGCCTGGTGTGGCTGACCCTCTCACATTCCTGCAAGAGGCATCAGAAATTGTGCCTCTCTCCCTTTGGGGGCTGAACCTGTGCTACTTCTGGCAGAGCCCCCCTGGCAGGTGCCAGGTTCCTAACCTGTCCACACCACCGGGAACCACGGTTGGAGGGGGACTCATACTCCTTCCTAAAGGGAAGCTTCAGAGCCAGGCAGGAATCAGGACACATGCTTGAAGGAGCAGCAGTATCCCCATAGCCAGCTGGGATTTGGGAGAAAGTTTGAACAGTAAAAGAATAACTCTGTAGCACACTAAGTGAGGGTGAATCTTAGCAGCTTGTGCCACCTCACTGCCAACCTTCCGTAATGATGTGACTTTCATTCTGCTGCTTTTATCACTATAGCTGGATTTAAGGAGGTGATCTGTATTAGGGCAGGTACTGGGGCAGTGCGAGGACCCGTGTAGACACAGGTACTCTAGAGGAAGTGGACACTAGCCATGCCAAGGACCCTGGCAGGACCCTCCCCCAAGAAGGCAGCCAGCTCACCAAGCTCGAAGGCTGAGGAGGAGAGCTGGATGCGCCGGATCTGCCTGGTTCCCACTGGACCATCACATGATGATGCCTGTAGGCCCTGCTGGGTGGCCTGGGAGATAATACTCCTTCTGTCTTAGCAGGGCACAGTGGGCCCAGCAACCCTTGCACCCTGGCCTGTCACCAAGCCCCCGCCAAGGTTCCAAGTCAGCCTGAATTACCCCTCATGACTTGCCGTAGTATCCCCCACCTACAGGATGGCAAGTAGTGGATTTTGCATTGGAAAGTAGAGACAGTGAGTGAAATTTAAGGGAAATAGTTAAAATTGCTGAAATTACGTCAAGAAGACCTGGCTTTTCTTACCATTGAGAGCAAGGGTAAATAACAGTAATGCTAATATCTTAATAATTTACTTAAGTTATTTACAATTATCTTAGAGCCCTTTCCTGAAAAGGAAACTTCTTCATTCTTTATCACAGTCATTAAAAATACATGGACACCATTATATTTACAATAAAAAGAAAGATAAATTGAAGTAACACTGTTGGCAGCAAATATAAATATGGTGTTCATAAAAGATTACAAACATTTTGATGTACTTTACAGCCCCTTCGGCTGAAAACTACTTTCTTCCACTTCTGTCTCAGAACAAAAACCATCTTCAAATTATTTAACATATAACTGAATGACTTTCGAAATCATATATTTCCACACAAAGTGGGGAAAGATCTCATTGGCTCTCTGCTTGCTAGAATGTGACAAAATAATTACTCTGTATTGAATAAGGGTGTGTTTTGTTAAAAAATTCCATTATTTCCATGGTAATAAAGTAGAAAGATTTTTATATGGGTTTCTATGTCTTTTAAAAATTCTATTTCTGCTCTGAGAGTTATTTTTATACTCACTGAAGAAACTGAAATTGCACTTTAAGATTTAAGAGAAATGTTAAACAGGAACGATTTTCTAAAAACAAGGTGATACGCTACACTTTGCACATGGCATTTTGAATGTAAAATGTTTTTCTAGAAGTGAAGAAGAGGTGTTTGCTGCGGCGAGAAATCCAGATGATGTTTTCCCAGTTTGTGGGAATCTCATGATAAGGTAGTTGTGCAGCCGTCTAGGTCTTTTTTTTTTTTTTTTTTTTTTTTTTTTCTGTTTTGCTTTTCCACCAAGCCACTGGGTAGCATTTTTGCATCAATGCCTTGTTCCTCTTTTATGCCTTCTAAGTCAGCGCCTCTCATCTTGAATGGGGATGTGATGGCTTCCAGGCGCATGGGACCAACTCCTTGCTCCCCTCTGAAAAGACACATGTCACCTTCCCTTCCTAGAAGCTTGCAGGCCTCTGAGCCTCCTGGGCTGGTTCTCAAGCCCAGGACAGTGCCAGGAGGATGACCCCCAGGCCTGCTGCACAGGAAGACTCCTGGGCTCCCCTACCATGGGGCCCTGGGGTGGGCTGGTCTGCACAGCAGTGGCCTGGGACCCACACTTTGAGAAGTGCTCTCTGGCTTGGGTGGTGCTTAACAAAGCAGTATTAGGAGCAAGGAAGAGGGAGGACTCCTGGCCAAGCCACACAGCAGGGGCAGGAAGCCCACAGCCCCTGCTGTGAGAAGAGCTCAGATCTTTTTCACATGCTGGTGTGACAGGCAGAGGAGGCATAAGAATAACAGGAGTTTTGGAAGGCAGATTTGGCGGCATACTCAATATAAGAAATGGATTATGAGTAGGTGTAAAACCGTCATCTTTACTCTCTGTGTGCTTTCAGTCTACTCAAGGTCTCAGGCAGTGTCTTAACTACAATTCCAGTTGTTCTCTCTCTGAGAATGGATTGGTTTGGCTAGGGATTACTCACGGTGAACTGCTTTGTGGGGAGAGTTGCTGACTGTCTTAATTACATTTTGGTAATCTCCTTTTAATTACTTAACCTCCTGTGCATTCCCCAGAGGAAAAGGATGGGTGGTATCATATTTAATGAGCTTAAGGATGATGCATTAACTATTCCTATTATTTGTTACATCGTTTCCCTTCTATTAAAAAAACACAACAGGCCAGAATGAAACTTGAGAATTCTTCAAGATGAACATAGTCGCAGGTTCTTCCCCGGCTGCCTTCCCCTGCAGCCACCCTGGAGGAGGCTGGCCTGCTCCCTCACTCAGGAGACATCAGCGATTCTTCTTTATTCAGACAAAGGGACCTAAACTCTGCAGCCAAGACTGCAGGACCCATGTGGTCTGTCTCTGCCACCACCTCCTGCTGCACTGGCAAATAAACGGGACAAAAGAAAACTCACACCTACTCTGTTATTCACTAGGACCAGAACCCCTTGCTCTGTGGTCACTCCCTCGCCTCCTGCCATGTCATGTTCCTTGCAGTTTCACGCTGCCCTTCCAGTCCAGAAATCATTTGCTGAAGGATTTTCTTGTCCTCCTGGTAAATGCACACTTTTCTGATTTGTCTAAGCTCAGGTGTTAGCTTCTTGGCCAGGTGCATCCTCCTAGGCCAATTTAGGGGCTTGATCCCATTGAATTCCCAGAAAACAGACTGCACACTGCCAGGACAGGGCAGGAGGCAGCCGGTGCAGGGGTGCGTGCCGCAGGGATGGTGATACCTCTGCATCCGCGGTTCCCAGTCCACCATGGTTGATCCCCGTCTCCAAGCACCTTTCTCCTCTTCACTCTTGCCATGATTTTCTCACCAGGATGTTGAGCAGGGGCTTCTGGAGGTGAAGTCGACTCTTTGTGAAGAGAACTGGGCAGAACTAACCAATGTTGGGGGAGGCAAGCTGACGATACATAAAGCTTTAGGAATGTTCTCTTCTTGGTCTGGCCATTCCAAGGTCAGCAGAGGCTCCTTGGGACTCGTGCATGAGGGCACTCAGGCTACACTGAGGCGGAGCAGCAGACACAGAGCTTCAAGCAGTTTTCTCCACTTGCAGGTCCTTTAGGGATATTTTGCTATAGCCCCCAAGCAGCCTAAGACAGTCCTCATGTCACTCAGAGTCAAAGCCAAAGTCTTTTCAAGAACCCCAAGCGTATGGCCACCTGGGCCCCTTTGCTCCCTGGCCCCATCTCCTTAGACCTCTCCTTCATCTGCCCCCTCCTGCGGTGCCATCGCATTAGTGGTGCTGGTCAGTCCCTCGCCCGATGTTACTGCTCAGATGTCGCCCCTCGACAGGCCCTCCCTTCTGCTCTGCTCCATTTTTCTCCCAGCTGCTGCTGGAACCTGACATGTGACTGAGTCACTCACTCCTGCCCTGCCCGCCTTGCTAGAATGAGGGCTTCTGGAGGCAGGGACTGCATTTGTTTGGTTTGCTGCTAAACCTAGCTAAGTGCCTAGTACACATGGGCCGTAGGAAACACGTGCCATGAGAGAGTGAACGAACCCACATGATGGAATAGCCCATGCCAGGTGAAATCCATGCTTGAGAGGAAAATGAAGACCCCAGAGAATGCCAGTGCTACCACAGGAGAGAACAGGCCAGGGGGCCCCTGGAGGAGAGGCCAGCGGAGCCAGAAGAGGAGAGCTGGACCGCTCATTGATCACATCAGCACATCAGTGAGTAACACCTAAGGTTGATCATTCAGGAAATGGCAGGGTAAGAATATTACTGAGAGACAGGAACATATGCAGCTGAAGAAACAGCAAAAAATCAAATTTAAAGGGATTGCTTTTGGGGAGCAGGACAAGGAGGTTAAATGGGTGAGTCAAGTGATCTCTGTTTTAAATCTTTTGCAACAATTCAATTTTATTTCTTATGGGCATATGTTATGTTGATACAAACACAAAATATTTGTTAAAACAGACTTGCAAGAGTCCAGAACACAACCCCTAAACTCAGTAGCATACACGGTCTAAAGGACATTCACATAAAAAAAAAAAAGGACTGGGCATAAACATGCTGAAGTATTAACACTAGTTGTCCCAAGGAGTGATTTTAATTATTTTCTTCAAATGTATCAGCACATTCCAAACTGTGTATAATGGACATAAACAACTTCTATGAATGTTAGCTTAAACTCATATGAAATTGTCAATGTTCAATCATTTATGACTTTGAAAATGATCATGTCCTATAATCCAATCCAATAGAACAGAATTATTAAAAAAAAAATAAGGGGCTGTTTTAAGATCAATAAAACTATTCCTATCCTTTGACTCCAGTTGTTTTATTTCTTGGATGTTTCCTAAGGAACAAACCCAAAATGTGGGGATAGGTTTATGTACAAAGTGTTCACTGCAAATTACAGAGGCAAAAGCTGGAAGAAGAATCCTAAATGCTTAAAAATAAGGGAGTGGATAGAAAGTTATATAGATCTTTTAACTGATGTTTGGAAAACCTTTAGTTGACATGGCACAATTTAATGTTAAGTGAAAAAAAGCAGGATACACAAATATATATACACTGTCATCTCCACTCTGTAAAAAAATGCATTAAAAATAGGAAAAATAAAAAAGATCTCTAAGGCAGGATGGTGTGTAGGAAGAACACCAGCTCTGAAGCCAAACCCTCCGGCTTGCCACTCCTTGCTGAGCTTAGGTAACTACTTGATTTCCCGGAGCCTGTCTATTCTGCCTTCCCCACTAGGCATGACAACAAGATGAGAAAGTGAATGTGAAGGGCCCCGAGCTTAGTAGGCGCTCACTAAGCGATGGCTAAGGTTGTTCTTGTCATCATCCCCATCATCGTGGGGTCTAGATTACTGCTATCCTTCATATATATATATTTGTATTTTCCCCAGTGTCTCCCATGAATATGTATTCCTTTTAAAATGACAAAAAACTAATCATAAAAATAGTGAGGGTCACCATAAAATAAGAGCAAAGACAAGCCACAGACCAGCGGAAGGTATTTGCAATCCACATGCCAACCAAGGACTGAAAACCTTTGAGGTCACTTGTAGATGACAAGACCTGAACAGCTGCCAAACCATGAAAGTGTTTGACCTTACTAATGACCAGATGGCGGAAGTTAAAACACTGAACAATACCCAGGGACAGCAGGGATGTGGAGTGTCAGGAACTCTCCTGTACTGCTGGTGGGGCTGTACACTGGGACGACCACTTAGGGGGACTGTCCTGTACCGCTGGTGGGGCTGTACACTGGGACAACCACTTGGGAGGATGCTGGCGGTGTCTGGGAAGCTGAACACGGAGCCGCTCTCCCATCAGCAATTCCATGCAGAGTAGCTCCCGTGTGTGGACATAATGAGACAGGCATGGAAGGGCGACTGGGTGCCTTGCTTGTGATGAAGGAAACTGAGAACACCCTGCATGCTCATTACCAGGAGGGTGATGACTGAATGGCAGCACGTTATTCTCAGTAATATATTCGGTTAATAAACTGTGTTTTTTTTGAGACAGAGTCTTGCTCTGTTGCCCACGCGGGAGTGCAGTGGCATGATCTCAGCTCACTGCAACCTCCGTCTCCCAGGTTTAAGCGATTCTCCAGCCTCAGCCTCCTGAGTAGCTGGGATTACAGGCACCCACCACCATGCCCAGCTAATTTTTTTTTTGTATTTTCAGTAGAGATGGAGTTTCACCATGTTGGCCAGGCTGGTTTTGAACTCCTGACCTCAGGCAATCTGCATACCTTGGCCATCCAAAATGCTGGGATTACAGGCATGAGCCAGCACCTTTTTATAGCAGCTTAAGTGCATGAACTAAAGCCAGCATATGAACATGGATAAATCTTAAATATATCAATATAAGAAAGAAAAAATAAGTTGCAGATACAACATTCAATATACTGTCACTTATATAAAGCTCAAAAATAGTGTATTTTGTTTAGAAAGTCATCTAAATGGCAAAGATGAAAAAAAAATAACAAAAAAGACAGTGTTTAGGAACCTGGAGTCCAGGCTTACAAATCAGCTCCACCCACCACTCACTAGCTCGGTGACTGTGGATAACACTTAATGTCGCCATGCCAAGACCTTGTCTCTCAAGTGCGATATTAATAGCTGTATCTCATAGTGACCTCAAAATGACTATACATGTTAATACACATACAAAGGACTACAAATAGTGGCGGGTACACAGAAAACATGCTAAAGCGTTTGCTGCTATTATTAACCTCAAACCTCAAAAATGTTCATGCTGCTTGCTTTAGTAATCTCACTTCCCAGATCATCATCTGCAATCTTAAGATTCCTTAGAACTCTAAAACAACCAGAGAAAAGCTCCCAAACTTCTCTGAAAATTAAAATAAAATGAAATAAAAATTTCCAACAAAGTAAAGTATGCATATTCACCTTCTAATACTCTGTGTGGAATTTATACCAGTTTTTCATTTAGAATGAGCTAATTACATGAGGTGATTGCCAATTTATCCGATATGGTTTTAATCAATTATCCATTTTGTAAAAACTAATTTTAGCTCATTTTCAAAGAGATGCTTATGTGCTGCAAACATTCTTACCTCCTCAAGGAAACAGCTAAGGTTCTGGAGAAAATATTTCCAATTTATGTAGGGGGCTAGATGAATTCTTAGTTTCCTCAAAAAATAATGATACTGATTGTCCGTTAGGTTGTAACAGAAATTCGTAAGAACTTGTCCAAATTCTGTAGCCTTTACAAATCCTGTATCCTCTTTATCCAATGCAGAAAATGCCTAAAAAGAAAGAAAAGAAAAAGAGATGGCAAATGCTACTGTCAAATGAATACTTCTAAAACACTTTCCTTAAGTACTATTTCTGCTGAATGCAAATGAAACCTAGTATATAAAAGTACCTTGTAAATTCTAAATTACTAAATAAATGCACCATTATTGAAGGACTAAGACAAGTGAGATGGGAACATAGCACGGGAGCTTATGAATTCTAGAGGAAATTCTCCTTACTCGTTCAGATTTGGATGTGCGGAGGAAGGAGAATAAAGAGGAATCCTGGTCCCGAGCCCCTGTAACCTTCCCAATGGAAGCCTAGCCCCTGCTCTCAGGATCTCTGTTTTACAGAGCAGACTAGAGGGTAACTTGCTTAAGCTCTCCTGACTCTTACATTGTAGTTCCTTTAAGTACTCATTAGAGGGACCACCCTGACCCCACCCCTGTTCTTCACAGCAAGGCTTGTGCACTGAGGCTGCTGTCCTTTCCTGAGCCTCTGCCAGAGCCCGAGTGGCCTCGCATCATGAGAAGCTGCCCCGTGGCTATGCTGGAGCAGCTGGGGCATACATTGTGAATCCTACGGTACAGCAGTCAAACTGAAAAAGTGCAAAAATGTGCTATAAAAAGAAAGCACATTTTTTTTCCATCTGTCGAAATAAAATCATTCATTTTTATTGCACCAGGAAATCTGCACCCAGGGGTAGATTAAGATCTTTTCTAAAGGAAGAATTTGGCGTGTCTGCAAACCCCATACACCCTTGTGGTTAATGCTCACTGGGGACTAATTAGGCACACCTCATTGGCCCAATGGGTGACGGCATATGTGTAATCAAATTAAGCTTAAAATGTCAGATAGCTTCATGTTTTCATGTAGTCCGTGGTAACACGAGGTAGCTGTGTATAGTGGGAAATCCCCTACCCCTACTTCCAGGAATCAGTCTGGGAACCTGGGCTGGGCTGCCCACTGTTAAGCCCTTAACCTTTCTAAACTTCAGCTTCTTCACTATAAAGATGGACTTAACTCGGAAGGTGGGTGTAAGTTTTCCTAAGTTTACTGGAAAATACTCCCATCCAGGTACCTGACCCGTGGGGGTCTCAAATGTTAAGGAGAGCGATCATAAAAATGAACACAGCCAACTGTGCCACAGCGGCAGCGGCAGGTGTGAAGGGGAGCATCGTGCTACACTTAGCTGGCCAGGCAGCCCCTCCCCACTAATCCCTCACACTGGGACTCTGGAGCCTACCTTGCTTCCCTACACCAAGAAAATGAGGATGTGATTTACCAAAAAAAAAAAAAAAAGTTTGTGTCTCAGGAGTGGAGGGTGAGTGATTTCCATTGGTCTTCCATTGTTTTGGCCCACCTCCAAGAGTCTGATACCCTAAAAGGGTCACTAGCCTTGATTTCTTCAAAAGTCAAGACACTAAAGTTGATCCCATAAGAAGTCATGGTCAGTAAAGAGCACATCTCTAAGATCTCCAGGACTTTTATTCTTCAAGTCACCTGGATATGGTAAAGAAGGGCTGGGACAAGTCCATTTCCTCTTTCTCCTCGTGTTCTGGGGTCTGCTTTGTAGTCCCTATGTGACCCTGGGCAGGTTTATTCACTCTGAGCCTCAGTTTTCCCTCCTGTAGAGTGGAATCAGGAGCCCACCTTACAAGGTTATGATCAAACAGAAAAAGACTCATGGACTGTCATTAGGGCTTGTGGCCCCCAGGGCCCCGAAAAGCCCTCTAGAGTGTGTGGCGCCAGGACTCCATGTCAGAAGGGATGCTCATGGTAGGGACTGAGAGTTGTTGAGCTCATCTTTCAGTCTGGGTTGCTGCAACTGTTTGGGCTCTGGGTGCCAGCTTCCCACAGGATGGTTCCGACGTGCTGCCTTGTTCATCTCCAATACCTGCCCTCTGCAGATGGTATCTTCCCTTCTCGACACTGCCACACGAGGAAACTCACCTGGGAACGCCACCTCACCAGGAGGCTGGTTCCAAGCACAATTTCCTAGGACGACAGCAGGGTCCACAGCATTACTCCACACACATACACATCATTCCCTACACACAGGCGTCATTCCCCACTCACAGGCGTCACTCCCTACACGCAGGCATCACTCATTACACGCAGGCGTCGCTCCCCACACGCAGGCGTTGCTCCCCACACGCAATCGTCACTCCCCACACGCAGGCCTCACTCCCCACATGCAGGCCTCACTGCCTACACGCAGGCGTCATTCCGTACACGCAGTCGTCACTCCCCACACGCAGGCGTCATGCGTTACACGCAGGCATCACTCCCCACATGCAGGCGTCATTCCGTACACCGACTAAAGCACCACGCAGACGGAGGCTGTAGAATGTCAACCTACCCAGGTGACTCCCCTTGCTCTTGGGGAACTTCACAATGAAATCTCTGTGCCACAGCCTAGCACAGTTCAACCTCTTCAAGGCCACCTTGAGACCTTCATCTCTGTAGACCCAGTGCTTGGCTGCGCTGAGAGCTCATGGAATGTGCTGAGCCCACTCTCCCCAGGGGCCTCTGCTTTCTGCCTTTGTTGCCCAGAGCCCCGTGACCTCATCCCAGACCCAGCATTTGCTAAATGCTGAGCACTCCCACCTTGGAGAGCACATGCTGGGGTGGAAGAGTGGATACACATTGCTCACATAAAGACTCTGCTCTTGGCTAACTAGACACCCCAAGAAGAATGGACAGAGATGGGAGGGGTTTCAGGGTGGGGCTGAGAGGCGTTTTCATGAATCAAGATGAGTTTTCACAATAAAGCACTTTCAGCCTGTCATACCGTGGACAAAGCCGGATGGGAGGACTCAACCACTTCCTGGATCCTCCTTACAACCTCCTGTGGATTCAGTGTTGCAAAATTGATTGGCGTGCTCTCTTCTTTTTCCTTGGGCTGAGCTCCTGTGGACTTGCTGTTCTCCAGTGCTCTCAGGAGGTCGAGGTAATTGATGGAATTATCACGCCGGCTGACTCCCCAACTTGTCCCAAAAGGAAAAAAAGAACATATTCATTTAAAAAGCCACCTTACGGCCTATTCATTCAACAAATAGTTGCTGAGCACGGAGCAATGTGAGGAAAATGAATAATTTTAAGACACCATTCCCTGCCCTGTAGGTGTAGACATGGCAGTTAGCTCTGCTCTGAGGCAGGCACACACATCCTGCAATACGAGGACACAGGGTGATGAGAGGGGAGAGTGCGGTTCGCTCCCAGCTGCGGGGCCACAGCTGCCCGGTCTGAGGACCTGAGGCTTGAAGGCTGGACATGGCAGGGTTTGTGCCTTTGCACAAGACGGTAAGGCAGGGGTCTGGCTGAGAATCTGGCCCTATGATGGGGGCATGTGAAGGTGTGTTGGCAGGGATGTGACATTCGCAGAGCAGTATCATGGGAAGATAAACCTGACAGCAGCTCAAAGACGGTCTGGAAGCAAGACTGTGGGGGGTGGCAGTGTTGAGAGAGCAGGAGCCTGCATGGGAGGTTCCTGGGGTCATGGAGGCCTTAACTAAGGTGGGCCTGGACTTAGTAATGGCAGTGGGATTGGAAAGAAGGGAAGTATGTCAAAGACAGTGAAAAGAAGAAGAATGGGTTAAGACATACATTACATTCTCTTTCAGGAGTGGTTGAAATGAAGTTGTCAAATTGAAAGCACTTGAAAGACATTTTTCAAAACCTATCTAGCTGAGTATTTTCTCCAATAAAAATTCCACCTGCATAGATGGCTCAGCAAGGACATCCCTGTGGAAACACAGGTTCCTGCATCTCCTTGACTCTGACACAGAAGAAATTACTTAAGTTCTGGAAGACTGAATTGTGAGGTAAAATCCAAAAGTCTCATGGAACATATAGTGTATGTATTAAAGATGTAAAATAATTCAAAATAAAGTTTAATTGCATTCTAAGTTCACATTTCTACAACTTAAATTCCCGGGGGGGATTGCTGGCACTGAAACACCTAAACTCTCTCTCAGCAGGATTGGGTACAAGTGTCAACCTAGAAGAGCTTGGAACGCTGGTAAGCAGGAGAGAGAAGTTTCCAGTGCCTCAGATATCTGCTTCTAAAGGAGACGAGCCAAAGCTGAGCTTTTCCAACCCACAGCTGCAGAGCGCCTTGCACAGGCCCTGCATCAGGTCGGCTTGCATGATGGAGACACGGAGGAAAAGGACAATCAACACTATTTCATCAGCGGGATAAATTGCCAACGTGGTATTAAAATGTAGTAATAAAATCATATGCATATGCTAATCTCAGTCGTATTTAGAAAAGTCTATTTTGGATCTAGAAAAGAATAATCTACATATAATTACAAATAACAGAGATGTTTATCATCAAGAGGTCTTTGAGAGGAAACAAGCAACTGAGCAATGGATCCTTATTAAGGTTTCAGTGCATAAAAAAGTTGATCACCCCCATTGAAAGGTGCGCTACAGACATCCCACAGTCCTTTTGTTGTTGTTTGTGAAAGTATCAAGCCTAACTATGTTTTAACAAGAATTTCTTATAATCATTTGGTTAATTTATCTGCTGCTATTTTTCCATGATTTATTCATTGAATGCACATGAATTTTTGTTCAGCTGGAAATAGATTCAGTGAGAGGAGATCCTGTTTAAGGAAGAAAAAAAATATAGGCATTTGAGGATGAAATGGTCCTTCCTTTCTATAAGTGCGCGTGCGCACACACACACACAGAGGCATTGAACTTCTCATAGCTCAAACACAATGGATTAATGTCTTCAGACTTTTAAGAGAATTAATTTTCTTTCTAAGATGCTAT
The DNA here is from genome assembly GCA_963573385.1 of Cacajao melanocephalus. Taxonomy (NCBI): domain Eukaryota; kingdom Metazoa; phylum Chordata; class Mammalia; order Primates; family Pitheciidae; genus Cacajao; species Cacajao melanocephalus. The sequence goes on along the minus strand of CAUYLG010046959.1, from coordinate 69,475 downwards.
GCTCAGACAAGGCAGCCATGCGTGTGAATAAGAATTTTAAAAGTTTCAGTTCAGTAAGAACTCAGAAAATTTACTTCCTGTCCACCCATTCTTATGAGATTACTTCAGGACGTATTCCAGCAAAAGAAGAATGTAAATCAAGAAATAAAGAGATGTGAGATATAGGAGACAGGGGATTCAACCGAGACGATAGTGGAGGCAGTGCAGGATGCTCTTGGGATCACAGACCTAGAGCAGGAAAATGGGGGACGAGGTTCTCGAATAGATATGCCAGGGGGAAAAAAAACTCAAGAGAGCAGAAAGAATAGAAAGCTGGGGAAACCTGAAGGTAAAAAAATTTTGAACTTTAGCTGAGCCCTGTTCTAGAAAAAAGTGACGGTTAAAGAAATCACCCCAACCTTAATGTCCCTGGATAAGGCTACTGCAAAGAACTACCCTTTTGACATATGACTTAGAAAAGATTCATAGATGTTCCAAGGTTTACCTCTGATAACAAGGACATAGACACTCCGAATTCCCATTCTCATTCTCATAAATTATTAGCTGAACTGTTTGTACCCACTGACTAACCTGGACAAAATACCTGCTAACTGACCACAGTTTAGTCAAGCTACTCTCCTTTCTCCAGAACCTTGAACTTGGACCCATCTCAGCCTAAGCCATCATCAGAATGTGGAATAGCTCCTCCCTGATAGCTCCTCAAGGACTCTGACCACAGAAAGATGTTTCTTGCCTAGCTGTCTGATCACACCATCCATTCATCTTACTCCCCATGCTTGGTTCTTTCTATCTTTGTTTACTCTTCCCTATTAAAGAAAAACCCTCTTCTGCTTTCTCTTTGAGATGCTTACAGATTTCATGGTTGGGGCATTCTCTCTATTATAATAATCTTCCTCTCCCTGTTGCAATAGTCTTTTCAGATAAAGTCTCTTTTACTTAAGTATAAATTTGTCTTTGACAAGGTAAAACAAAGGCAAATATTGTAAGAAAAATGAAGAATAAATTAAACTCCAGGAAACTATCCGATAAAATCATAGTATAGATATGAAACAAATTAAAAATGTTGCTATGGTCTATTTGTGTACCCCCAAAATTCATATGTTAAAATGTTAACTCCTAAGATAATGACCTTTTAGCAGGCGAGGCCTTTGGGAGGGGATTAGGTGTTGAAAACAGAGTCCTCATGAACGAGATTAGTGCCTTTATAAAAGAGGCCCCAGGGAGACTCTTGTCCCTTCTGCCACATGAGGTTACAATGAAAAGACAGACATCTATGATCCAGGGCATTTTCACCAGACATTCAATCTGCTGGTACCTTGATACTGGACTTCCTGGCCTCCAGAACTGTGAGAAATGAATTTCTGTTGTTTATAAGCCACCCAGTTTGTATATTTTTTAAACAGCAGCCCAAAGGATCTCAGAAAAATGTGGTATGATTTTCAGCAATTGGTGTAAGTATGTCAGTAGAAACCTCTCAAACTGAAATGCAAAGAAAAAAAGAATGGGGGCGGGGGTGGATAGGATGAGATATCCAAAGACTGTGGGAAAATTTCAAAATATGTAACACCTGCATCACTGGAATACCAGAAAGAGAGAGAGAAATAAGCAAATAAATAAACAAAGAAACAAGACAAAAGAACAGAAACAAAAACAAAAACCCATTTTAATTAATAATGGTAGAAATATTTCCAAAATTAATGACAGACAGCAAATCACAGATTGAGGAAGCTCAGAGAACACAAAGCAGGATAAATCTCCCCAAATCTATACCTAAATATATTATATTCAAACTGGAGAAAACTAAAGACAAAGAGAAAATCTTGAAAGAAGCCAGAAAATCTTAGGAAAAAAACCTTATCTATAGAGGAACAAAGATAATGAATTATAATATATCAGACTTCTTGCCAGAAATCATGCAAGCAAGAGGAGAGTGGACCGAAATATTTGAAGTGTTGAAATATTTCAACAGTGTAAGCCTAGAATGCTAAATCCAGTCTTCTCTGTCAGAAATAAAGGAGAAATAAAGACTTTCTCAGACAGACAAAACTGAGAGACTTCATTACCAGCAGCTCTGCCCTTCAAGAAATGTAAAAAGGCATTCTTCAGAGAGAAGGAAAATCACACAGATCTACATCAATAAAGAAAGGGTGTCAGAGAAGGAATAAATAACGGTAAAATAACGTCTTTATTTTCTCACTCTTAGTTGATCAAAGGAGTAATAATAACAACCATGTATTGGGTGATTATAGCACATGGATAAATGAATGACAGCCATGTTATCAGGTACAGAAGGGAAAAATTGGAAATACCCTGTTAGGAGTTTCCTGTACCTCCTATGAAGTACTATTTTTGTTACTTAAAGGTGGGCTTAGCCTAGCTATAAATGTATACTGCATACTCTTGAGCAACCACTGATGTGTGCCTGTGAGTGTGTGAGAGTGTGTGTGTGTGTGTGATGTGGCCTCACTTTTGTTGCCCAGGCTGGAGTACAGTGGTGCAATCAGTTCACTGTGGCCTTGAATTCCTGGACTCAAGGGATAAACAATTTTTTAAACAGGAAAGGGGTTTTAATATTCTCCCCTTACAGAGTGAGGGACATAAGAATCATGCATTCTGTCAGCACAACTAAGTTATATAGACAGAAATAGGAGTCAGAGGAAGCAATTAGCTCAAGTTGTTTCAGGGTAGAAGTGCATGTGAATAAGACTTCCAGTTAAATAAAGTGGCTTGAACATACATATCTGGTTCTGTTACCACTCAAAACCCTTCTGAAATGACAGAGAAGGGAGTTTTAAAAAGGTATAAAACAGTGGTTCTCAAGGTGGGGTGCAAGGGCCCAGCAGCGTCAGCATCACCTGAGCCCCTGTTATAAATGCACATTCCCAGGCCCACTGAATCAGAAATTTTGGGGGAAGGGCTCAACAATCTGAGTTTTCATGAGCCCTTGCAATGATTCTGGTGCTTGGAGTCTGGGATTGCTGGCATCAACTCCTAAGGATGAGGATTATGTGGAATAAGAGAACAGCTGCTGGAGAATCTGTCGATAATGGGAATAGATGTATCAGAATTGAAGAAATCACTTCCTAAAACAAACAGAGGGAATGTGGAAGACAGAAAATCCAATATACCCTGCAAATACCCTCAGAGGTTCTGGAACCGATGCTAGCTATATCTAGAAGTGGAGCTAAAGGAGGAGTTAAAAATAGGATTGATTAAAAGACTGTCTGAGAAGCATGCAGACCCCAGACCCCTTGCTAGACTTCAAGTGCCTGGGTGCCTGTCCCTCCCCACCCAAATGGAAGATCTGGAGATGGTGTTTCTGAGCAGGAGGGCATCTGTCCTAGTCCAAGGTAGGGAGGGTTCTTAATGAAAAGGGGAGGATTAATAAAAAGTATATACGCTGACTGTTAGTTTCCTATGGCTTTGTAACCAAATAGTACATATCTGGTGGCTTAAAGCAACACACATTGATTCTCCAATAGTTCTGGATACCAGAATCTAAAATGAGTGCACTCTCCCTGGGAATTCTAGGGGAGAATCTGTTCTTTGCCGCTTCCACTTTCTGGGGGCGGCTGGCAGTCCCTGGCGTGTGGTCACATCACTCTACTCTTTGCTTCCCTGGTCACATGGCCTTTTCTTCATCTGTCTGTGTCAAATCTCCCTCTGCCTCCCTCTTATAAGGACACCTGTGATGGCACTGAGGGCTTATCCAGATAATCCAGGCTCATCTTCCCTTCTCCAGGTCCCTAGCTTAGTCACATCTGTAAAGAGCCTTCTTCCAAATAAGGTAATGTTCACAGATTCCAGGAACCAGTACCTGGATATCTTTGGGAAGCATGATTCAGCTTACCACAGTGACTGGTGAAACATCCAGGCTTCTGTGCCCAGTGAGCTCCCAAAGTGTTGACAACAGGAGACCAAAGAGTCTCCTCTCATTGGGTTGCCCAATTAGCAAACAAATAAACAAATCAACACACTAAATCTATAGGGGTACATAATTGAATTAGAATTTCAGATAAACAACAAAATTTTTAGTATATCCCAAATATTGCATGAGACATACTTAGGTTTAAAAAATATTGTCTATCTGAAGTCCTAATTTAACTGAGCATCCTGTATTTTATCTGGCAACTCTATTCTCTGGTAAATCTGACAAGGCCAAACAAAAAGTTTTAAAGATATTGACATTGGGGGCTCCTCAAGAAAACTTCAAGCCAGATTACCCTACAGTTCAGACCAAAGTCAACAAACTCCACCTATCTATGTAGAACTTCTAATCTGCAACTCAGTCCCCTGTCCCCCACTCTTAGTATGGACATATTTTTGAAGAAAATATCCAACATCAATAGTAGTTTTAAAAAGCAACAAGTAGGAGAGATTTATCTGCTAAAGAAAACTTTTTTAAACAGCCTATTGTTAATATCTTCAGAGAAATGAGATAGTGCATCCACGAAACACGAATAGGATGTTATAACAAAGCAACATATAGAGAACTAAACTGAGCTCTAGTAACTAGAAATGTAAGTATGGTAGCATTTAGTAATTAGAAATGTAAGTATGTGCATTCTGTCAGCACAACTAAGTTATATAGACAGAAATAGGAGTCAGAGGAAGCAATTAGCTCAAGTTGTTTCAGGGTAGAAATGCATGTGAATAAGACTTCCAGTTAAATAAAGTGACTTGAACATACATATCTGGTTCTGTTACCACTCAAAACCCTTCTGAAATGACAGAAAAGAGAGTTTTAAAAAGGTATAAAACAGTGGTTCTCAAGGTGGGGTGCAAGGGCCTCAAAGAAGGACTTGGAGTTAAAATTGAGGAACTCTCCCAGAAGGTGGAGCAAAAAGAAAAAGAGAAGGGAGAAAGATTCAAAATATATAAGAGAACAGTTCAGGCAGTTCAATATTCAATAACAATAGGAGTTCTAGAAGAATAGAACGGGAGGAATTCAGTAATAAAATAAGTCAAGAAACTTTCTAAGAATTGAAGAACATGAAAAAGGCAGTCTTCAAGAAGATGAAGCTGACACATTAGCTGATGTGTCTCAATGCATTAGAAAGAGATTAAGTTGGGGATTTAACTAGTAGGAGAATAAGTACATAGGAAACTAAATGAACAGAAGAAATAGGATAATTTGACTTCAGGGAAAAAGTGCTATGTAGAAAAGAAAAATGATGAGCTAGTCACAGCAATGTAGATCCAGAATGTGGAGTGAACCAAAACTGATGTAGCAATACAACAGGCATGTGGCATGTGGAGGTAAATTTCTGTGTGTTTCCATGGGGTAATGGAGGCTGAGGGGGGTGAGATGGTTGGTGGCATGGGATGGGTGGAAGAGTTAAAAGCACATTTTCCTGGTACTAAGTTAATAGAAACTGCCTAAAAGTGAAAAATCCGGAAGTAGCAATATATGCCTGTCACTTAGAAGTAGGGACATTCACTATCAAAAGACATCAGTCAGAAGTGTTGGAAGTTGTTGACTCTGGGTAGGGAAATAAGGGCCACAGTAGGGCAAACAGACTGCTGGTTTTAGTAACAAGCCTGGTAGAATTATGTGATTCCTGTCAAAGTGCCTGAATAAATTGGATAAAATGAAAACTAATGTTGACCAGGCGCGGTGGCTCACGCCTATCATCCCAGCACTTTGGGAGGCCAAGGTGGGCAGATCATTTGAGGTCAGGAGTTTGAGACCAGCCTGGCCAACAAGGTGAAACCACATCTCTACTAAAAATACAAAAATTGGCCAGGCATGGTGGTGGGCGCCTGCAATCCTAGCTACTTGGGAGCCTGAGGCAGGAGAATCACTTGAACCCAGGAGGTGGAGGTTGCAGTGAGCCAAGATCGCGCCATTGCACTCCAGCCTGGGTGACAAAGTGAGACTCCATCTCAAAAAAACAAAACAAACAAAAATCCCCAGTAATATTAAGAAATGGCGGCACTGGTACTAACTGACATCAGGAAAAGTTACACATTTGTTAGAGGGCTTTCTCTTATTGCTCTGGGTGGACACAAACCCATTCTTATGCAGCCCAGCCAACAGGAAGATGTAGAGGCTATTTTCATCTCAGAAGGCTATTTGGGCAGACATACGGAAGAAACAAAGGGAACTCTCCAGCATGTTTTTTAGGGCTGCAAGAAACATATTTAACTTAGTCAAAAAAGACCTGTTTAGCAGATGGGTCAGCTCCCCTTCTGTAAGAGAACAGCCACATTCTTCCAGCACTTTCTGCATCTTGCATATGGATATGTAGTTGGTTTTGGATTTATCGATTTTGGTGAGTGCTTTGATGATATCTTGGTAATGGTCCATAAGCTTATCTCTGAAAGAGAGTACGTTGGAGATATGCCCTAAAATCAGGAAAACAAATAACTCCTTGAAAGCAAACATTTCATGATTATTCTAAAGCAATAAGCTGATGGCTTATCTAATAACTAATTCTGAAGATGTTTTACAGCCTCAGTATAACACTGACATTAAAGGATATCCCAGAAAAATTGTAAGTCTGTATCATTATCATTTTGTTATTACCATCATTAGCAAAACCACATGAGAGAAATGACAACTTTGTCTTTTTACTAGAATTGGTACTTTACAGATGGAACCAAGAATTGAAAAAGCTGGTGACATTACATATAGACATGTGAAATACATATGCATTCTCCATAAACACTAGTTGAGCACCTATGATGTGCCAGATGCTGCTGTAGGTGTTGGGACACATTTAGTGAATCAAAGGGGCATCCCTAGAAGGATTTCCATTCCAGTAGTGGGGAGACGGACAGTAAGAGAAGAGAGAGGTACACTGTGCGGTGGGACAGTATGTTTGTAGGCAAAAAACAAAACAGAAAGAGACGGTAGGTTTGTAGGTTTACAGTCACTTTGGCTGTAGGCTCTTTTTCTTGAGCAAAGACCAGGGTGCAAAAGAGTCAGCCAGGGACTGGAGAACAGCCAGTGCCAAGGCCCTCAAGAGGAGTGGAGGAGGGCGGTGAGTGGAGTGTGGGCAGGGGCAGGGCCTTGTCGGTGCTGGGGCAAGGGAGTGCCAGAGACCCCTGTTTATTGTTTTTTAACCTGGCATTTTCATTGTTAAAAAATGGCGCCATGTAGTTTACAGCAATGGACAAATCAAAGGCCATGCTGCCATCTCAAGTACACACTCACATGTGACCTCTCAGCCCTGCAAGGCGGTGTCATCAGCCCTACTTTCTAGACCAGGAACAGGACAGCATGGGAGGCTCAGGCGGAATCAGGACAAGCCTGGGCCTCTCACGCACAGCGAGGGAGGCAGCACAGCGCCTTTCTGTCGCACCTAGCTTCGGGGCTGATTTTCTTACAGGATGTGTGCAAGTCTCTGTGATTCAGTGACGCTGAATTTTCAGTTTGGGAAAATTCTCTCCTGACTTGAAATAATTATTGTTAGGGAACTCAAAAAGTGCAGAAAACTTTAAGAACAGTCTTGCACTTCATCTACGGTGGACTAACTGTTAAATTCGATAATTTCAACTCACCCAGGTCCCTGAAAAACTCTTCCTTACAAACTGAGTAATATGCTTGTCTGATGGGCTCAGGCTTGCTCTTGGCTTTGGGGTTATTCCCCAGGGGAAAGAATGTGCTATACAGTCCAGAAACTAAATCTTTGGTGGTAATTGTCTACCGCCTCAGATATGTATTCGTGGGAGAGGATGCCTAGAAAAAATAACCCATAGGAACAGAAACATCAGGACTCTGGGAAAGATGAGATTCAGTGGGAATATTCAGAGTGGTGGAAGAGAGAGACATTTGTTTTGAAGACACCTGGGTGATTTACTCCCTTGCCTTGCTGGCCTCCAGTCTGGAATTGGCTCCCATGACATTTGAGTACTTAAAACAAATGAGCTGCAGAAACTGCTTTATGCGTGTATACCAACAGCAGCAGCATTTTGGATTCCCCTACAGGTGTGCATTGAATTCAGTCCCATGTTGCAGAATGATTACTCGTCATCACAACTATTATATTCCACTTAATCCTTCAAAATGAAAGCAAATGAAGGTAGAAAAAAAATCCAAACTTTTTTTTTTTTTGGAGATACATATTTTTAGAAAATTGAAGCATTCAGCGTTTCTTGGACTAGTTTCTAGGCAGTAATTATTTCCCTTGCAGAGTAAATATGTGCACAGAGTAAATGAGGGTTTAGAGCACAGATCACAGCACAGTGCCAAACAGAAACGGTGTCAGCCGACACTCAGTGACAAAGTGGCACTGGGTCTGTGTCCAGTTCCTGGTCTGGGCAACAAGACAGAGGCCAGAAGGGGACACTGTTATGGCCAATGGGACAGCCACAGAGCCCCTCACACACATGGTCTCCCCACTCGGGTGCTGCTGAAAAACTGCACACCTCTCAATTTGCGTTTTAGAATGAGCCCGTGTTATGTGGCTCATTTACTGTTGCTATTCTGATTCTGAATCTTCAACTCAAACTCAAGCAAAAAGAGCAAGGCATGGAAAATAAATGCAAAAAGGAAAAAGATTTTTCTTAATCTTTAAAATGGATTTAGGGCACTCCAAACCAAATGAATTCCCTTAGATTTAAGAGGCAAATACAAAATTGTGGTCACTTTAACAGAACATGACTTACATCTATCAATCTGATCAGAGTGTCTGTAAAGATGAGGAGGTTAAAAAAAAAAATCCTGGAAACATTGACTCTTCATTGGAAAGACCCACTGACACAGCAAAATTTAAAAACAGGCCATCCTGAAGGACAAGATTACTTGGAAATTTTTACAAGCTGACATTTTTGAGGAAACAAATTGGTCATGCATTTGTCTTCTTTACTAAGAGAGTATGGGTGTGGCCAGGAGAAGCGGGTAAGAGTGAATTAGTTAACTGAGCTTGATGATCTGAGATGCATTGTCTTGCAGCTTGCAGTTTTTTAGCTGCATGCCCGTGCTCTGTGTGGAACAGCGGCACAGGCAGAGAAAGAGTGTGCTAGGAGTGCCCAGGATGCACGGTTTCTCTCCTAGAGCCTCATTATTCACAAGTGGCAGGAAAGACGAGAAGAGAAGACATGAGTGGGTAATGAGGCCACCCCTGTCTAGTAAAGATAAATCCCACTTTTTCATTAGCTTTACGGCATATTTGATTTATACCAATCTTGTGCATATTTTACTTTGAATTTCACAAACTCAATTCCCTGCTTTCAGTCTTCATAACTCAGTAACTTAGACAAAATTCAGGGGTGTGTTCAAACTGCTCTTCTCTTAAACCCTGTTTAGCTATTACATTTCATCCCTGTATCCTTGGTATTCTCAGTTCCTTTGGAGATTCATTTATTCAATCAGGTGCTATGGAAGGTGGTGGACAGAGAGTAAATCTTGCCTTTTGAAATGACAGACAGGAGACAGACTCACAAACAGGTAAGAGCAAGATGGAGCTAAGGCAGAGCTATAGAGCAGCAGGGAAGAGCCACATGTATAGGGAGTGTGGATAGGAGACCAAGGATTGAGATCGTGCCAAGAAAATCTGTTTCATTGCTGTAGTCACATCGTTGCAGCCCAATTTTTTTCTCTTATAAATGTTAAAAATATGACATGAGTAACTAGTTTTAAAATTTGAAGTAGACAGAGTTGCTAGATAGATTAAAAAACAAGAACCAACTATATGCTGCCGACAAGAAATTCATTTCACCTATAAAGACACATACAGACCAAAAGTAAAGAAATGGAAAAAGATATTCAATGCAAATGGAAACCAAAGAAGAGCAGGAGTAGCTATGCTTATTATCAGATAAAACAGACTTTAAGTCAAAAACTAAAAAGACATGAAGGTCATTTTAATATAAAGAGATCAACTCAGCAAGAGGATATAACAATAGCAAATATATGTTCACCCAACACCAGAGCACCCAAATAGATAAAGCAAATATTGATATATCTAAAAGGAGAGCTAGATTGCAATACGATAATAGTAGTGGACATCAACACTCCACTTTCAGCAATGGGCAGCTCATCCAGGCAGAAAATCAACAAAGAAACATTGAGTTAAACTGTACTCTAGGTCAAACGGACCTAACAGACATTTACAGGACCTTTCATCCAACTGCTGCAGAATATGTATTATTTTCATCAGCATATGGATCATTTTCCAGGATACATCACATGTTAGGTCACAAAACATGTCTCAACAAATTTGGAAAAGTCAACATCATATCAAGTATTTTTTTCTGAAATGGAATAAAACTAGAAATCAATAACAAGAGAAACTTTGGAAATGGTACAAATACATAGAAATTAAACAACATGCTCCTAAAAGACAAATGGTCAATGAAGAAATTAAGAAGAAAATTAAAAATGTATTGAAACAAATGAAAATGGAAATACAACATACCAAAAATCTGTGGGCTGTAGCAAAAGCAGTGCTAAGAGGGACATGTATAGCAGTAAATGCCTACATTTAAAAAAAATAGAAACACTTCACATAAACAATCTAACAATACACCTCAAGAAACTAGAAGAGCAAGAAAAATCCAAACCAAAATTAGTAGAAAGGAATAAATAAAATCAGAACATATATAAATGAAATTCAGACTAAAAAAATACAAAAGATCAACAAAATTAAAAGTTGGCTTTTTGAAAAGATAAATAAAATTGGAAAACTTTTAGCTAGACTATGAAAAAAAGAAAGTCCAAATGAATTAAATCAGAGATAAAAAAGGAAGTGTTACGACTTTGGAGATGACAGAAATAGAAAGTATCATTAGAGACTACTATGAAAAACTATGCTGACAAATGGGAAAACCCAGAAGTGGATAAATTCCTGGACACATACAACCTACCAAGATTGAACCACGAAAAAATTGAAAATCTGAGCAGACCAACAATGAGTAACAACAACAAAGAAGTCATAAAAAGTCTCCCATCAAAGAAAAGCCTAGGACCTGATGGCTTTACCGCTAAAATCTACCAAACATTTAGAGAAGAACTAATACCAACTCTACCTAAACTTTTTCAAAAAATTGAAGAGTAGAGAATACTTGCAAAATCATTCCATAAGGCCAGTAATATCCTGATACCCAAACCAGACAAGAACACTACCAAAAAAGAAAACGGAAGGACAATATCCCTGATGAATATACATGTAAAATTCCTCAACAAAATACTAGCAAACAAAATTCAATAACACATTAAAAGGATCATTCATCATGATCAAGTGGAATTCATCCCAGGGATGCAAGGATGGTTCAACATATATAAATGAATAAATGTGATATATCACATCAACAGAATAAAGGAGAAAATTACACAATAATTTCAACAGAGGCTGAAAAAGCATTTGATAAAATTCAACATCCTTTCATGATAAAAAGTCTCCCCACAATGAATATAGAAGCAAAATACCTCAACACAATATAGGCCATATATGACAAACCCATAGCTAATATGATACTGACTAGGAAAAAGTTGAAAGTCTTTACACTAATATCTGGAATACTACAGGATGTCCACTTTCATTACTTCTATTCAACATAGTACTGGAAGTCCTAACCTGAGCAATTAGGTAAGAGAAAGAAATAAAGGCTATCCAAGTTGGAAAGAAATAAGTCAAATTAGCCTTATTTGCAGATGACATGATCTTACATTTTAAAAAACCTAAAGACGTCACCAAAAAATTCCTAGAATTGATAAATTCAGTAAGGTTGCAGGATACAAAATCAATGCACAAAAATCAGTAGCATTTCTATATGTTAACAGTGATCAATCTGAAAAAGAAAGAAATAAAGCAATCCAAGTTACAACAGCTACCAAGAATATAAAACACCTAGAAATCAGTTGAACCAAGGAAGTGAAAGATCTATACAAAGAAAACTATGAAACACTGATGAAAGAAATTGGAGATGACACACACAAAAATGAAATGATATCCCATGCTCCTGCATTGCAAGAATTAATATTGCTAAAATGTCTATACTATCCAAAGTGATCTACAAATTCAAGCAATCCCTACCAAAATACCAAATGACATTCTTCACAGAAATAAAGAATAAAATTCATCTGAGACCACAAAAGACCCCCAAATAGCTAAAGCAATCCTAAGCAAAAAAGAACCAAGCTAGAGGCACCACACTACCTGATTTCAAGTTATACTACAAAGTTATACTTACTAAAATAGCATTGTACTGGCATAAAAACAGACACATAGACCAATGGAACAGAATAGAGAACCCAGAAGTAAATTTATGCACTTACAGCAAACTCATTTTGTTCAAAGGCACTGAGAACACACACTGGGGAAAGAAAAGTTTCTTTAATAAATGGTGCTGGAAAGAATGAAAGAAAAGTTTCTTTAATAAATGGTGCTGGAAAGAATGAACATCCATATGCAGACAGATGAAACTAGATCCCCATCTTTCAACATAGACAAAAATCAACTCAAAATCGATTAAAAACTTAAATGTAGGACCAGTAACTATGAAACTACTAGAAGAAAACATTGGAGAAATTCTACAGGACATTGGTGATGGCAAATATTTTTTGGATAAGACTTCAAAAGCACAGGCAACAAAAGGAAAAACAAACAAATGAGATTTCATCAAGCTGAAAAGCTACTGCACCACAAAGGGAACAAAGTGAAGAGACAGCCTACTGAGTGGGAGAAGGTATGGACAAACTCTCCAGCTGACAAGGGATTAATAACCAGAATATATAAGGAACTCCAACAACTCAACAGCATAAAAATAAATAATATGATTCAAAAATGGCCAAAAGATCTGAATAGACATCTCTCGAAAGAGGACATATAAAGTGGCCAAGAGGTATGTGAAAAATGCTCAATGTCACTGATCATCAGGGACACGCAAGTTAAAACCACAGTGATATATCATCTCATCCCAGTTAGAATAGACATCAAAAAGACAAAACATAAATGCTGGTGAAGATGCAGAGAAAGTGGAAGTTGTACACTGTTGGTGGTAATGCACACAGTACTATGGAACATAGCACAGAGATTTCCCTGAAAACTAAAAACACAACTACCATATGATCCAGAAATTCTATAATACTGCTGGGTAGTATATATCCAAAAGAAAGAAATAAGTACATTGAAGAGATGTCTACATTTCCATGTTTATTGCAGTGCTGCTCACAATCGCCAAGATACGAAATCAACCCAAGTGTCCACCAAGGAAGAATAAAGAAAATGTGGCACATACACACAATGGAACATTATTCAGTGATAAAAAAGAATAAAATCCTGTCATTGACAGCAACGTGGATGGAATCAGACATAATTATATTAAGTGAAGTTAGCCAGGCACAGAAAGACAAATATCACAGATTCTCACTCATTTGAGGGAGTTTAAGAAGGTGATCTTAGCCGGGTGTGGTGGCTCACGCCTGTAATCCCAGCACTTTGGGAGGCTGAGGCGGGCAGATCATTTGAGCTCAGGAGTTGGAGACCAGCCTGAGCAACATGGCGAAACCCCATCTCTACTAAAAATACAAAAATTAGCTAGGTGTGATGGTGTGTACCAGTAATCCTGCTACTCGGGAGGCTGAAGTGGGAGGATCATCTGAACCTGGAAAGTTGAGGCTGCAGTGAGCCATGATGGAGCCACTGCACTCCAGCCTGGGTGATGCAAGTGAGACACTGTCTCAAAAAACAAACAAACAAAAAAACCTGTATATTGTTATATACAATTATATAACAATAAAATGTTATATTGAAATATATAATAATCTTATTGTATACTTCGAAGTAGCTAGATTTAATTGTTAAAAATATCTAGAAGAATATCATTGGATTGTTTGTAACACAAAGGATAAATGGGGTAATGGATACCCCATTTACCCTGAAGTGATTATTATACATTGCATATCTATATCAAAATATCTCATGTAACCATGTATATATGCTCCTACTATGTACCCACAAAATTCTAAAATAATATAGCTAGAAGAGAAGATCTGTAGAATTCCCAACACAGAGATAAATGTTTGAGATGATGGATATCCCAGTTACCCTGATTTGATCATTACACATTGCATATAAGTATCAAAATATCACATATACCCTCCAAAATATGTTCAACTATTAAACATCAGTTTTAAAAATTGAAAGGAATCATGTACACTCCCACCATCCAAATCCAGTGGGGTACCTTCTGCACAGCATCTTCTGGTCCTGTGCACCTGCTCCTATATTTGATATTATTCCACTCACGGTATACATACTGCCGAAAATGTCACTGCCTGTTAGCCCTTTACACAAACATTTCCATGTTCTTCCACAGTGGCCACAGCAGGCAGGTGCAACTTCATGCTCTTTTAGGCTACTCTTTGCTAAGCCAGTGTACTAATTTGGGATTGGAAGGTATTCCCTTTGTTGTCATTTTGCTGTGAAAGACACACCGCACTTTGGGAGGCCGAGGTGGGCGGATCACTTGAGGTCAGGAGTTCGAGACCAGCCTGACCAACATAGTGAAACCCCGCCTCTACTAAAAATACAAAAATTAGCCAGTCATGGTAGTGCGTGCCTGTAATCCCAGCTACTCAGGAGGCTGAGGCAGGAGAATTGCTTGAACCCGGGAGGCAGAAGTTGCAGTGAGCCAAGATAGCACCATTGCACTCCTACCTGGGTGACAGAGTGAAACTCCATCTCAAAAAAAAAAAAAAAACAAGACACACTGCAGGTCACACCTTCCAGTTGCTAAGCTGTTGGCTTCTTCTGAATTGTTTCCTTGGGATAAAGTTCTGAAAGTGGAAGTGTGAGTTAAAGGATATGTCTAGTTCATTCCTTTATTCATTCAACAGATATTACTAGGTGCCTGTTTGGTGTCAGACACCAGGTAAAGTGACAGACATCCCTACGGAACCTGTATTCTAGTTGGGCAAAGAGAGTGGCCAGGCAATATGCCACCCATAAGTAAAATGGATAATTTTCAAGGGCGACCCATAAAATATGATGAATGATAGAAGATTGTGACTGGGTGGCCAGGAGCCATAGCTCACACGTGTAATCCCAGCACTTTGGGAGGCCAAGGCAGTGGATCACGAGGTCAGGAGTTCAAGACCAGCCTGGCCAACATGGGCGAAACCCCATCTCTACTAAAAATACAAAAATTAGAGGGGCGTGGTGGTGGGTGCCTGTAGTCTCAGCTACTTGGGAGACTGAGGCAGGAGAATTGCTTGAACCTGGGAGGTGGAGGCTGGAGTGAGCTGAGATCATGCCACTGCACTCCAGCCTGAGCAACAAAGTGAGAATCTGTCTCAAAGAAAAAAAAAAAAAAAAAAAGACTGTGCCTGGGTATGATGGAATAGGGCTGTAGCTTTTCAATATTCTTTGACTTAGCACCAATTTATAGAATCGACAGCAGTGAACAAGCATAATCATTTCCCTGTAACTTTTCCAGCACAGGAAGGTACCATTTTAAAATAACTTTTGCTGTGAGGCCAGATGTAAAAGGGGACTTCTAGATGATGGCCCCCAGATCCGTCCTCACTCACCTGGCTGGCACGGGCTTCTTTGTGCTCTGCTGAAGCTCCTTCATCTCTTCCTGTAGCTGCTGTGGCTTTGTAAAATGACCCATGAAGTTGAAATAATCCTCCACGCAGGGCCGATGGACAGCAGGTGAATAGTTAATACCTAATTTCTGTAAAAATTCCTGGTAGGTAATGTGCCCTCTTCCCTCAGTGTCGTACCTTAAAAAAACAAAAAAACAGAAAGTACTTCTCAGTAGCTACTAAGGTGTGCTGGTGCTCAGGGTTTAGAAAATGTCTGCACTGTCTGTGAGGAGCTCATATTCCATCCCTCACCACTCAAAGCATGCCCTGTAGAGCCCTGCCTGGCAGAGCCGGAATGTGCAAGTTCGGGCCTCACTCCAGATCCGATCTGAATCTGTATGTTGACAAGGACCCCAGGCGACTCACAGGCACATGAACGTTCAGGACAGTCACGTCACACATGGCCTGTCCAGAGAGAGAGCAACCATAGCCACTCACCTGTCACTCTATTAGAAAAAGTTATGACTACAGAAAATTAAAGTCAACCCCTCCATATATTCAGCAGTCTTTTGTTTGTTTGTTTGAGACAGAGTCTTGCTCTGTGGCCCAGGCTGGAGTGCAGTGGTGTGATCTTGGCTCACTACAACCTCTGTCTCCCCAGCTCAAGTGATTCTCCTGCCTCAGCCTCCCAAGTAGCTGGGATTACAGGTGTGCGCCACACCTGGCTAATTATTGCATTTTTAGTAGAGACGAGGTTTCACCATGTTGGCCAGGCTGGTCTCAAACTCCTGACCTCGGGTGATCCACCCACCTTGGCCTCCCAAAGTGCTGGGATTACAGGCGTGAGCTGCCGCACCTCACCCATTCAGCAGTTTTTAAAAATTGAATACTTACCTGTGAAAGGAACTATGCTAAGGTTTAGAAGAAAATTCTTCAAAAAGCATATTCAGTCTTAAAACTTGAATAAGTGAATGTCATTTGATTCAAAGATGGTAAAATTCCCCATTTTCTCTTTGAAGAGATGCCAATTGCATACAGCCAATGAGAGGGACCAGTGAGGAAAACAAGATAAGAGTTATGCTATGTACCTTTTATGTCATTTTCTATTATTGAGATTTTTCTGAATTAGAACTCATTAAAAAAGGCATAATGGAGGGTTTTTATCTCCCAACGTCATTCAAATAGAATAGAATTACTTCAATAAAAATTTTAAGGCAAATTGCCAATTTTCTTTAAAGAAAGAAAGCATTTATTTTTACAGAAAGATCTTGGTACTCATCTAATCGATAAAAATGGCATTCGCAGATGTGATTTTCCCCAGATGAACTCAGAGTTGCAAGGAATGAGACTATATTTAAGCAATTTTGCCAGCATAATTCTCCCATCAGGACGTTGCTTGGGCATTTGTCTGATGGAGGAGACGTACAATCGGTTTTCCTTTGAGAGGTAGAGCTCCCTTTTGCTCTGCTTGTTAACTGATGAGATCCTGGAGGACTTACGGGACCCACAGTTGCCTCTGACACACTAAGCCCCGTGTGACTGTTTAAGCTGAGTTAACAATAAAGAAAACATCCTTATATACCACGTTCTTGTCCTCAAGGGGACGGGGTGGTGGGTAGGAGAGAAAGCAGGGAGACCTTTGGGTGAATGCTGCTTCATGCACTTGTGCTTAAACTTGCAGGGGCTCTCAGGAGTTGGAAGACCACCACCCTTCCCAAAGGCCACGTGGGCCTGTCCTGCCAGGTGCCCATGAGAGCTCTCTCCATGCTCCCTTGCCTTCTGTGCCCTGCAGATCCCCGCTTCTCTGCCATGTGTCTGTCATCCACCTGCTACCTGAATACAGTATTTGTACATTCACCACACAGACTCCACCTGACGAGGTAAGAAAAGCCCCCTTGGACAGTTTCCTTCACTACTTTGCAGGTAGGGTACAGATAGAGGGCTCCAGGTAAACACCAGCTCACTGGCTCTTCACCTGGCAAGGCCTTTGCCTGCTCTGGGGATCAGTTCCTCAACCAGAAGCCGTCACACGCAGTCCTAGACGTGAGGCCTCAGGACAGTGCCCTGCCCAGCTCCTGCCGAGACCAGCTCTTTATCCTCTGCAGATCTTTTCGGGTGTCTGCTTTTTTTTTTTTTTTTTTTCTTGTCTCCACCAGAACACACAGATGGTGACAAGATCTTTTCAGGTGTCTGTTATGAGGATGACTTTAATTTTGCAACGCAGAAAAGTACCCTTCCATCTTTATTTAGTGAATTTTGTTTTTGAAACACAAGACAACACACCCTCACAAAGAGGCCTGTGGGCTCTGTAGTTCCTGAGGCTTCTCCTGTGGCTGTAGAAGAGCTGTGGTCTCAGCAGCACTGTCAGAGGCAGGAGCCTCCAGCAAAGGCTTCCCTGCTGCTGGTGATGCTGAGATGGCTGCAGGGAGGAAGTTGAATTTCACATGGATATACCAAGAAGCGGAAGGGCTGCCATTTCTTGAGCTTCTAGGGTGATCGCAGGGCCATGCCTCTCTCCTTGCACTACGTCAGGACTCTAAGTAGCCTTGTGCCACCAGGGCAATGTAATAATGCAACTCTGGTCAAGATGCCCTCTGAATAAAGCTCCCAGGGGTTCCCCATTCTGACAGGAGGGTTCCTAACAGAATGGTCCACAGCCCACTCACCTGACAAGCAGCCCCAGAAAGCAGTGCACCTGTTTTGGAAATGTCTCTCTCCTCCTAAGTCAAAAGAAGCACTACCCTGCCTTCCTCTGAGCTCTTCAAGGCGTGGTGGGGACCGGACGGGTTACTGCATGTGGGGATACATGGGGAGTGCATGTTGGCATTTGCTACTGCCCTGTGCCACCCAAAGGTTCTCCCACATCCTGACTCTATCCAGTTCCTCGGTCCATGTCTTATCTGCCTACCAGATGGCAAGTTTCTTGAGAAGAAACTGGTTCGTTCATTCATTTTTGCAAATTCCCAGCATCTGGCACACAGCATCCTTACACCTTGCATGAGCTGCATTATCCATTCATGGATGTTGAGCTAAGAAAAGTAAAGGCAGTGCATTTCTAAGGAAGGGCTTTCCTCCTGGAGTGCTGTGCTCAAGGGATTACCAAGAACAAACTTTCCATCGTGACACTTGAACTGAATGAAAAGGCATTCTTAATGACTTCATTAATAAAGATCACAAATGTTCTATTCTCATCCAAAGGCACAGAAGACCAGATTGCACAACAGCAACTAAAATATTGCTGTGAATGTGATTAATAAGCAAGCTAATTCAGTTTACATAACCTCGCCCTTCATGATATAATCCTTGTGTAACATTTTAAAAAATCAACTTGCCTATAAAGTTGAATTTTCAAATGGTTCAGCAATAGATGTGCCAGGAAAAAAATGTACACATAAACAGAGGACCCATAAAAACTCACATTTGTGGATGGCAATGGCCTCTCCTTTATGACACAATTAGATGACTCTGCCCATTTATTGTGCACACAGCAATTCAGTTGTGCACATAATTTGGATATGTTCACATTGATTGGTTTGCTTTGCTGGGAATGTCTTAGTCCTTTAGGCTCACTTTAAGCACTGGATTGTTACATAAATTTCAGAAGTACCTTCAAATGCCACTGTCCCTAGAGTTACAGGGCAGAATCAGGAGGTGTGGGGTAAACCCTACCGACGGCCCAGCCCAGGCAGCAGAGGCAGACACAGCACCTTGTGCAGCTGGGGACACAGGGAATTCTCTCAGGTACCATCTTGGACTGATGGCTCAAGTAGCTGCTGTTTAGAAATGAAAGTGTCTGATATGGTGTGGATTTGTGTCCTCACCCAAATCTCATGCGAAATTGTAATCCCCAGTGTTGGAGATGGGGCCCGGTGGGAGGTGATTGGATCCTTCATGAATGGTTTAGCACCATCCTCATCATGCTGTTTTTCTGATGATAGTGAATGAGTACTCAAGAGATCTAAGTGTTTAAAAGTGTATGGCACCCCACCACCACCTTCATCCTGCTCTGGCCATGTGAAGTGCTGGCTCCCCTTTTTCCTTCCGCCATGATTTTAAGTTTTCTGAGGCCTCCCCAGAAGCTGAGCAGATGCCAGCAAAAAGCTTCCTGTACAGCCTGTGGAACCATGAGCCAATGAAACCTCTTTTCTTTATATGTTATGCTGTCTCAGGGATTTCTTTATCGCAGCACGAGAAAAGACTCATACAGTGTCCAACCGCCAAAGTTGAACATGCCCAGGGGGCACATTCAGTGTGTTCTGATGGAATTACAGAAGATCAGACACCATCTGTTCCAGTGCCCATCAAGAGCCAAAATCTGACTGGGCGTGGTAGCTCACGTCTATAATCCCAGCACTTTGGGAGGCCAAGGTAGGAGGATCACTTGAGGTCAGGAGTTCGAGACCAGCCTGATCAACATGCAGAAACCCCGTCTCTACTAAAAATACAAAAATAGCCAGGAGTGGTGGTGGGCGCCTTTAATCCCAGCTACTTGGGAGGCTGAGGCAGAAGAATCACTTGAACCCAGGAGGTGGAGGTTGCGGTGAGCCGAGATCGTGCCATTACCATTATTACCCTGGGCAACAAGAGTGAAACTCCATCTCAAAAAAAAACAAAAAACCCCAAAACAAATAAAGGAAAAGAGAGCCAAAATCCTTCCTTTACACTGCCTAGTAAGAAGGGGGCTAGCCTCAGACAAAGCCATGTCAGACAAGAGAACCACACTTCCTTCAAGGACTGCCTGCGGGGGTTCCAGATGGCTTTAACCACTGCAAGGTTCTTCTTGTTGAGCTTAGAGTCTACCCGGCTAGCACATCTCCAAGTTCAACTTCTTTGTATTCAGTGCCTCTAAAAGTCAGCCTCTGACACTACATCCCCCTGAATCTTCTCTTTTCTAAGCCAATGATCATGTTCACTCGGCCTTTTCAAACCCTTTTCCATCTTGAGGCTCTCTGTTCAGAGGTTCCAGCAGCCGAATACCGAGTAGATTCTCTCTGGGCACTGCTCTGGCTGAGCCAATAGAAATGGTCATGCGTTTTTATCCACATGAATTTCCGTACATGACACAGCTGTGTTTCCATCGTTTCTTCTGTTTATATTTGAATAGTGATATATAACTCATCTGCCATATCAAGAAATGTGCATAAATTGGGCATTAATTATCCCCCAAATGTTCTGGCAGGTCTGCTTGGCTAGCTGGTTTCATATAACCAAAAATCTACATGGATATTTCTGAGACTGCCGCTTTCCTACTCGGGTCTTCTCTTTGATGCATTTTTAGAGTACGCCCTCTCCCTCTTCAGCATTTTCCAGCAAAGCTTTAGATTCAAAATAGTTGAATTCTACCTGATGAAATGAAGCTACAGAAGGTGCTTGGAATGTCAAGCCCTCCCCAAGGAGGTGCCTCCCATGCCCAGGTTCAACACTGAGCGACACCCTGTGCCCGGCCTTCCAACTGAAACCACCTTTGCAAAAAGTATGACAGCGAGAGAAATCTGACATAGCCAACTCTATCCTGCTTCTAACCACACAAACGGTCCTTGCTCATTTCTGGGCATATGAGGTCAAGCAAACGATGGAAAGAATTTGCTCTGTAATTTAAAGCAAAGATGGTAACAATCCTTTTGCAAAACTAACCCCTTCCCTGCTCAGGGACCGAAACCACTTTTGTAAAACTCCACAAGGTTAGAATTATGGTTCAGGAGTCATGTGGCTGGAGGTCACAAGATTTGTAACTTCCCCAATTGCTCCTATAGATAACATCGCTATGGTGAAACCTAAGACTGCTGTTTGAAGCAGCTTCAGATCTTGCATTTTGATTGGTTAGTTGGTGCCAGCTGGACTGGCAGCTATAGCAAGAAACTGGCTCATCTGGACTTGTGACCCCAACCCAGGAACTGACTCAGTGCAAGAAGACAAGCTTTGACTCCCTATGATTTCACCCCTGGACCAACAAATCAGTATTCCCCACTCCCTAGCCCCTTGCCCATCAAACTAGCCTTGAAAAACCCTAGCCTCTGGATTCTCGGGGAGGTGGATTTGAGAAATACCTCCCATCCTTCTACTTGGCTGGCCCTGTGGTTATTAAACTCTTTCTTTTCTGCACCATTTCTGTCTCAGGGACTTGGCTTTATCTATGCAGCAGGCAAGAAGAACCTGCTGGGCAGTTACACCCTGACCCATCGGACTCAAGTTCTTCTGACATAAGCAGCATCCTGTCCTCTGCACACTCTTTCCTTTGTGTCCGAGGACTTCCCATCTTCCTCAGGCTCTGGGCCTCTGCTCACGGATGCCTGTCCCCCACCTCTGGCTGCCTTTCTCAGCTAATGACTATTTATTAAGACTCAACTCATGGGTTGTGTTTGGGAGTTCCTCCTCGAACTCCTGTGGAAGCCGCCTGCGCTGCTCCCTCCTGGCATGTGGCTATCATCACTGAGCAACCTGCAGGCAGGGGGAGCTGCCTTTCATCTCTGGAACCTTCGATTCTAGCACAAGGCCTGGCACAAAGAAAGGTCAAGAAAATGACTGCTTAGTGGTTGATTAGATGAGCGAGTGGCGATGTCAGATTTCTCTCACTGTCATACTTTTTGCAAAGGTGGTTTGGGTAGGAAGGCCAGGCACAGGGTGTCACTCAGTGTTGACCCTGGGCATGGGAGGTGCCTCCTTGGGGAGGGCTTGGCATTCCGAGCACCTTCCCTCTTATAACATCCTTAGCAGTTTCTCCGAGTTAAACCAAAATTGTTGCTCCTGAAATCTCGTGCGTAGGGCTCCTACTCTGGCTTCAGTGAGCAGGGTTCGTCTCACAATGGCCTCCCCCAGGCTTGTAATGCTTTATCCCTCCACAAGCCAGCCTGTGACGTTTGCATCCCCCTTGTCATCCTTGTGCCTCCCCGGCCTCTGTGCAGTCTGCTGGGACCCCTGGGGAGTGGGCTCTGAGCAGAAGTGTGGCACTCACTCCCGAAAGCCCCCGTGTTATCCTGCAGCTCTGCACTCTTACCTGGGTGAGTGCAGTCCCCCACTAAGAGGATGACACCACAAGCTGAAAGCCAGCCAGGTCCCCAAGTCACTGCTTGGAAGGGAACAGTTCAAAGGAGCCACTAGTCACGCTGCAGACTTTGGGTGAATGAGAATAAAACACGGACATGCTCAGCCAGAGATTTGGGGGTCAATTGATTAATTTACTTCTGTAGCATAAACCAGGCCCTCCAGACTAATCTGGAATTCTAAAATAGTGCACTTCATAGGTGCTTTAATAAATGTTGACTGAATAATGGATGATGAAAATTTTTTTCCTTGTCTATAATCTGTCATATTTTCTGCTTTTCTGTTTTCAGAAAAGCACGATATTTTCCTATTTGCTTCCGCCTGCCCAGTTTCTGGGGGCTGTCTTCTCCTGACAGTCAACTTGGATCTGCCCAGGCTGCTGGAGCCGATGGGATGTGTCCCGCAGGCCCCCACCACTCCCTGACTTCTCCGTAGCCCCGGTTGTTAGGAAAATCGGGAACATCAGGGGTGCGGTTGCTTCACTCACACTGTGAGACAGCCCCGTGGGGAGGAGGCCCATTTCTGCTGCTGTTTCGGGGCCCAGACTCCTTTCCTTTGTTAGGGCAACTGAAGGAGGCTCCTTGGTGCCTTGACAACCCATGGTGGCCACAGAGCCCCCTCCTGGCTCACGGTGCCTCCTGCTGCTGAGATGGAGAGGCAAAACATCCTTATCAGCAAACACTGAGTGAGGAAGAGAACATGCTGTGGGGGGCGGGGCGGGGAGGACGATGAACTGATGTTATATCAACAAGTAGAAAAAGGAAGAAGAAAAACACAATATCTTCCGGGTGCGGTGGCTCATGCCTGTAATCTCAGCACTTTGGGAGGCCAAGGCAGGTGGATCACCTGAGGTCAGGAGTTCAAGACTAGCCTGGCCAACATGGTGAAACCCCATCACTACTAAAAATACAAAAATTAGCCAGACATGGCCGTGGGAGCCTGTAATCCCAGCTATTTGGGAGGCTGAGGCGAGAGAATCGCTTGAACCTGAGAGGTGGAGGTTGCAGTGAGCTGAGATCACATCATTGCACTCCAGCCTGGGCAACAAGAGTGAAACCCTACCTCAAAAACAAAACAAAACCAACCAACCAAACACTAAAAGCCCTGCAATGTCAAGTTCCCATGGATCATCGCCTCTACTGAGTGGATCAGGGCTGATCTGTTGTTTTATGGATATTCTGAGCCTTCTAAAATGAGTGTGCATTAATATTATGATTAGAAGATCTTTTCAAATCTATATTGTTATTTTGCCACTAACGTTCATGCTCACATATGCCCTTTGCTCTATATATACTAGGCTGGTTAGCTGAGTGACCATCCCGTTCGCTGGACAGCTGAAATCCAGGGAGAGTGAGCTGCTGGCACCAGGCCCTTGGCTCAAGTGAGGGCTGGGATGGGGGAGCAGGTGCCAGGTCTGAGCAGAGCCCTTGCTGTGGGCTGCTAGACCCCTCAGGGAATCTTCCTACTTTCCGTGTGATTCATCAGATGGAATTGGAGGAGCACCGATCTCCTCCTCATGCATGCTCTCCCTCTGGGCCACTATAGGCTGATTTTCACCTCCTGAATCCCTCTCAAACCCTCCCTTCCTTCCAGGCCTCCTAACACCACTCATGACAGATCACAGCTCATGCCTCCTCTCACTTAAACCACCGAGGCAGCCCCTAAATCACCCCATGCTCCAGGCTTGTCTATTGCCATTCATTCTCCTCCTGAGGCTAAGGTGATTTTTCTAGAATGCAGGCCTACCCAGGTCTATTTTCTAACTAAACCCCTGACCTTCAGGACAAGGCCCCCACCTGGTCCTGGCCTGTTTGATGTAGTTCAGCTGCCAATCTGCGTCCTCTCTGGCCAGTCCCATGCTGTTTGTCTTCTGGTTACCAGGTCACCCAGCAAAGACCTCCTTTGCTCTTTAGGAGCATGTGTGTCTGGTGATGTCTCAACCTCATGCTTGCCCTTCTTTATATCCTCTGGGGCACTCACTGTGCTGCTCCCAGGGAGATCTGTCCAATCAGAAGGCGGGGTGAGGGCAGAGTTGTGCTGTTTCCAGAGGCACTTCCAAGAGTGGCAGCAGCCATGACTCCTGCTTAGCGCAGCAGTTGAGGTTCTAGCAACTTCCACAACAACATCAGGGGTACCTGGTTGGGCTGGGATGTGGGCTCCAGCTCAGGGTGGGGGCAACTCCCTGGTTTCCAAGAAACACCCTGTTTCCTTTTTGCCCCCAGTGCCTGGGTGGGGAGCAGTTTCCGATCTCTGGGTGACATGTCCCTCTGCTCTTGCTCCACCAGCCCACAGCAGCAGCTTCCTCCTGGTCTGAGTAATACCGCATTCCCCCTTTCAGAGTTCTAGCCCTTCTGACCCCCAAGTCACCATTTGCTGCATAAACTCCCAGGTGGCTGTACGTATCAACAGTCGTTTCTGTTTCCCCGTCTGGGCCCAGATGAACACACTCCTGGAGTCTCCTCTGCCTTGAATGTTCCTCATCCCATCTCCCTTGGGGTAATTCCCTGTGTGGCAGACACCATTATGAGTTCCGCCATCTCTGTTTCTTTTTCCTTCTGGACATGCATGCAGAGGGCCTCTCCCAGCCTCCCTTGCAGGTGGTCACAGCCATGTGGATGGATTCTGGCCACAGGAACATGCAAAGAGGGTGAAGATGGCTATGGTTCCAGGCCTGGGCCCTGCAAAGCTGACCACGTGCTCCGCTGAGCTCTTTCCCCTTCTCTGTCGGTAGACACAGAAGGTCCAGGGGATGATGGGACTCGTGGTTCCTAAGTGATCCTGCAGGTAGTGCGCTCTCCATATCCACACTAGACTAGGACACCGTTTTTGAGGAAGACACTGAGATGCTGGCCCTGTTTGTTGCCACGGTTAGCCTCACCCGACCAGTATACCACTCGGACCAACACAGCGTAACATCACCTTAAACATCTCAGTTTTGCAAATTTACAAGATAAATCAGACAACCCCATTAAAAAGTGGGCGAAGGACATGAAACGGACTTTTCAAAAGAAGACATACATGTGGCCAAAAAGCAGATGAAAAAACCTCAGCGTCACCGATCCTTAGCGAAATGCAAATCAAACCCTCAATGAGACACCATCTCACATCAGTCATAACAGTTATTACTAAAAAGTTAAAAAATGACAGATGCTGGCAAGGTTGCAGAGCTAAAGGGAATGCTCATATGCTGCTGGTGCGACTGTAAACTAGTTCAACCAAGGTAGAAAGCAGTGCGGAGACTTCTCAAAGAACTAGAAGCAGAACTACCATTCCACACAGCAATCCAATGACTGGGCATATAGACCCAGTGGAATAGAGATAATTTTATTATAAAGAAACATACACATGTAGGCTCACTTCTGCACTATGCACAACAGCATAGACATAGACTCTACCTAAATGTTAATCAATGGCAGACTGGATAAAGAAAATGTGGTACATATATGCCATGGAATTAATATCTATGCAGCCACGAAAAGAATGAGATCATGTCTTTTGCAGGAATGTGGATGGAGTTGCAGGCCATTATCCTCAGCAAACTAATGCAGGACCAGAAAACCAAATACCTCATGTTCTTATTATAAGCGGGAGCTAAAAGATGAGAACTCATGGACAGACAGAAGGGAACAATAGACACTGGGGCCTTTTGGAGGATGGAGGGTGGGAGGAAGGAGAGGATTAGAAAAGTAACTATTGTGTACTAAGCTTCATACCTGGGTGACCAAATAATCTGTACAATAAGCTCCCATGACATGGGTTTACCTATTTAACAAACCTGTAGATGTACCCTCAACTTAAAAGTTAAAAGAAAAAAGTAAAAATAAAAATCTCATGCCAAGGCTTATGCCTGTAATCCCAGCACTTCAGGAAGCTGAGGTGGGCAGATTGCTTGAAATCAGGAGTTCGAGACCAACCTGGCCAACATGGTGAAACCCTGTCTCTACTAAACATACAAAAAATTAGCCAGGCATGGTGGTACATGCCTGTAGTCGCAGCTACTTGGGAGGCTAAGGGAGGAGAATCCCTTGAACCCAGGAGGCAGAGGTTGCAGTGAACCGAGATTGTGCCATTGCACTCCAGCCTGGGCAACAGAGCAAGACTCCATTTCAAAAAAAAAAAAATCTCAGTTTTGCAAGACAAAAAGAGTTCTGGAGCTGAATGATGGTGATGGCTGAGCAACATGATGAATGTACTGAAAACCACCGGGCTGAGCGCTTAAAAACGGTGAAGATGGTAAACTGTGTGTTGTATGTATTTTAACACGGTAAAAAAGTGGAGAGCAAAAACAATAGCACTGAAGAAAATCTCGAATCAATAAAAATTTGATTTGATTTTGAAAATGTAGACATCACATGAAATACTTTGCAGGAAGCAGTTCATCTAATGAAGTGAAATAAAAAGGACAGGTGCTATAATTTGCAGAGCTTCCTAGGAACTGCGCGACTGACCTAAGGGAGAATGAAAACACGGACACGGGAAGGGTCACCAGGTGATTGTGTGTGCCGACCCAAAGGCAATGCCAGAGAGCAAAAGGGATTCACTGGAGGGAAGGAAGAGAGGAATTATCACCCCAAGAACTGCACTTTTCTATGGCCTCCAAATATATTCTCTCTAGCAGACAAGATTCACCAACACTCTTCAACTTCCTCATAAATTAAGCTTGTTATATGAAATAACTCAGCTTAAAAGTCCAGCTCATCAGTCCTTGATTTCTGAGCCTTCATAGGTCCCGGCAGGGACAAAGCACTTAATTACCAAGGCTTTCTCTCCTTAAGAACATGTGAGTATCTTAGGAGATGAGCTCTGGGTTATTCGTTCATCTTGGTCATCCTCAGCCCTGCAAAGAGGCGCAGAGCCAGTGTTTAAGAAGCGTTTGCTGGGTGACCAAATGAAGAGAGGCTGTGTTAAATTTACTGAGTGTTTACTGCATGCCAGGCCCTGGGCTCGCACTTTATATGACTCCTTAACCAGGCATCACAGCGGCCTTGGGTGATAGGGAGTATTGGTGCTGCTTTGCAGATGATGAGGAGTGTACGGCACAGAGAAGCTAAGTAACTTGATGGAGGTCACACAGCAGGAAGTGGGCAGGAGTCACGCCCATGCATCTGGCTGCAGGGCTGTTCCTCTTAACCACTCCCCATCTGTGGCATAAGGTCAACTAAACGATAGTGGACAAAATTCTGACTGCAAGCAGTTGTCAACACAGGGTGCAAATCCGTACATTTCATAATTATGTTCATAAACGTATAAAGAAACTTCAGCCATGAGCAACAGTGAGTGTCCACCTCCAGTGGAAATGGAAACAAATTCCGTCCCGCCCTGAGAAAGAGGGTCCTCGCACTCTCATTTCCCACATGGGAACCTTTGTGGGGGACACGACTCCAATGCCTTCCATCCCCATGGCCAGCCCCCACTCAGGGGTCCATCCTGTGCCCCTGGTGGAGGTGGCAGTCTCCCAGGGCCGGCACTCCCAGCCAGCCTCTCCCCTGAACTGTTTCCTGACTCACCTTCCTAAACCACAGCTCTGTTCGCCCCATAACCACACTCAAATTCCATTGTTCCCAACCGCCTGGTCAGTAACACCTAGAAGCAAGGATCAGGTAAGGTATCTGCCCTCCACTTCCTGTCTGACCCTGGGAGCCCCATGCCACTTCTGATAGGACACCTGCCTCCCTGCAGACAGGTGGCCGCTGACCCAGAATGTCTCCTTCTCCATCTGGACCCACCACAGCGTCCAGCCCTCCCTGGCTCCATGCTCCTGCCTCACCGCCCATGCCACTCGACCTGCTCTCTGCCCACGGTTTTTGCACTGTTGTCACTGTACCATATCTCCCTGTGTAAATGCATTCTGTGCCCTGACTGCTCCCCAAAGACAGGGACCACGTCGTCATCTTCGGATCATCCAAAGGGTCAACTGAGAGGGAGGGCTATGCATTTGCCGGCTTTACAAAGATCTGCCTATCAGCCAGCTGGAACTACTAATGTAAGCTACTCAAACAGAAATGGGCAGGGAGTCTAATGAGACTGTGTTGGAACTGATCTTTAAAAAAATAAGGATTTTGTAAGAACTTCCAGTTGCTTTTCTAAATTAGACACAAAACAACCCACCTAATTCTAAACTTGGCCAATATTTCAGCCTTCCACTGTGAACAGATGAAAAGTTGGGAAATGGTACGAAGTGTTTCATGAGTTTGCCTCCTGAGCGGCTGTATGATGGTGGAATACCATCCTGGGGGAATGCAGGTGGCTGCGGACATACGCTGAAAAAGGAGGTAATTTGAAGTTGGGTCTGGAACTCGGAAATAGACCACATTGTTAGTGTGGAATGTGAAACCCAGACGTCCATCCAGGGAAGACCATAACAGGGGGCCTAATTCCAAAACAGCAAAATCGAAAATACATTTGACAAATGGAACCAACACTGGATACAGTTTTCAGCTTAAGAGACCCTTGGGAAGCTACTCCAAGTTGCTGAAAGTTTGGTTTTTTCTTCCCACAAATTGCTTATCTATAAAACAGTTGTGCAACATTAATTTCCATCTATAGGCAATGCGGAGAAACTGTTCTTTCCTTTACCCATTGCATGTCTGCTGAGTGAGTTGCATTAGAGGTAAATCCTTAGAGAGTGACTTGTTTTGTTAAAACAGTAAAAGTTTGGGCTTGAGCTCCCAGTTCCTTGGAAATACAAACCTCTCAAGTCTGTTATGGATGATGAGCATTTACCTGGGTTCTCCGTGTTGGCTGAAGACCAACCCATCCACCAAGGCTGCTTGCTATGAGCAACAAGGAGCAAGGAACAAGGAAAGACACAGGAGATGAGACAGATGGGACCCAGAGAAAATATTCTCAGCCCCCAGTTACCCTGATCCAGGCAAGATTTGTGCTGAATTTGCCACAGCAAGCAACCTAGTCCATAAGAACTGAAACCAGCCAGTCTCACGTGCCACTTACCTTGCCCAAAGCTTTTCAAACTCTCTTGGGGTGAGGGGAATATCAAAACCGTACAGCGCGTTCTTTATGTCCCGGCGTCGAAGAATGCCATTGCCCTTGTTATCGGTTTCTATAAAATTCTACAATATCAGAAGATGGTATTTAGGAACATGTGAAATGAGTGTATGACGGCGGAAAAGATGTTGAATAGTCAATATCTGGGACGACCTAAGGCATTTGTATCCCCATCCACCTCTTTAATCACCTTTTAATCTAAGTTCCAGGTATCCTCATCATTCCTGGAAAGAAAGTGACAGAGCAAAATGGGAAGGAGAATTAGGTGTTGGAAGGGGGTGGTTTCTGAGTGGCATCAGGGGTTTGACCTGGATTCTTGGGTTCACAAACAAGTAGAAATAAGGGCTGACCAGAGCCCGGGAAATGAGATGGAGGATCCTCATCCCGGTGATGGTTTGACTTTAGCCCTCTGGCTGTGAGAGGGGAAATGAGGGACATTAGACTCCAGTTATGATGACCAGATTATATGGTACCATTTTTATGTCCCTGAGGGGTACAGAAGGTATTGGCAGGCATAGAAGAAGACCACAGACTTCAATAACAGCTAACACATGTGGTTGTCAGCAATGTCTTCCGTTGTTTCCAAGTAATATCTTATTTAATCTTCTTCATAACAATGCGATGAGGTGTATATAATGGGGACGTCTACAGAATTCTCTGTGAGCAAGATACTTAATAGTGAAAGAACAAAGCACTCCCCTTAAGATCAGGAACAAAGTGAGCATATCTCCATCACCCACTATTCAACATTGTACCACAGGGTCTCAGCCAGTTAAATTAAGCAAGAAAAAGGATGACTGGTGTAATGATAGGATGGGAAGAAATACAATTATTACTATTCACTGACATGATTGTATACATAGGAATACAAAGAATCCATAAATGAATTATTATAAGAGGTGAATTTAGCAATCGGTCTGGATTCTATATCAACAGGTAAAAATCAATCACATTTTTACATATTAGACACAGAAAGTGAAATTTTAAAAGATAACATTTACAAAGGGCATCAAAAATTAGAAAGGCCTAGGAATACATCTGTGATATCTGAGAAATGCCTTTATACAGAAAAGTATAAAACTTTATTGAAAGATATTAAAGGAGATCAAAATAAATGGAGAGACACCATGTTCATGAATCAGAAAACTCAAATAGAATAGTAAAGATGTCATTTTCTCTGTGGAACTCGACGAAGCGATTCCAAACTCTTGAAGAACAAGATAGAGGGAGTTGCCTACCAATTAATTAAGATGTATCATTAAGTTATAGCGATGACAAAGATGTGATGTAGGTGCCAGCACAGACAAACTGATCAATGGAACAGAATGAGGAGGTCAGTAACACCTGAGGGCTACGATGTAGGCAGTGGTGATGCTCAGATCAGCCAGGGGAAGGGGGAATTCACAATGACCAGTGCTGGCACAGCTGGACTTCCATACAGAGAAAATTACACTGGGTCCCTGCCTCACAACACTTGGGAAGCATCTAGTCCAGATTTGAAGACCTGAGTGTGAAAGCTGAAACTGTCAAGTTCCTATAAGAGAATGTGAGAGAATATCTTAAGGATGACTCCAGGGTAGAATTCTTAAACAAGACCTACAGAGAGATGTTAGTAAATTTGACTACATTAGAAAGAACTTATATTTATCAAAAAACATCATATAAAAAGGGTAAGAACACAGAATAGAAACTGAGAGATGATAGTTGCACCACATATCACTTACAAAAGACCAGGACCCACAGAGCAGTGTACACTATGACCACAGTAGCAGTTTCTGTTGACCAGTGAGAAAAAGACAAACCAGTATGAAGATTTAAAGTCTCAAGCCACCACTTCACAATAAAGGAAACCTGACCAATGAATGAACAAATGAAGATATTCGATCTCACTGATAACCAACAAAATGCCCATCAAATCTGCAGTGAGATACTATTACACATCTACTAGAGTGGAAAAAATAGGAAGTCTGATAGTACCAAATGCTACAGTATTGGGCAGTTTTGACAGAAAGTCAAAAATATTTCCCATCTGGGCCGTTACAGAAAAAATATGCTGGCTCCTGGTCTAAGACATTGGCAACATTCTTTTCCTTCATCTGAATGGTGGTTACATGGTGACTACTTTAAACTTTTTAAAATTGTATATATGCATTTTATATATTCCATAGCAGAGTCATAACTTAAAAAAAATTAAGCTTTTAAAAAATTGAGTCTGTAGGATTTCAAAATCCCTTTAAAATCACAAGGCAGGTCTGGCATGTAAGAAACTTGTAAGTTACCACTCTGTCCCAACAACAAGTAAAAATCTGAACAAATTGGAAAATTAACAACTCTTCTTAAATCATTAAAGAAATGGAATTATAGGCCAAATCACTGTCCCTCAAACTGGAAAGACAGACAGGTGAACACAGAGAATCATAACTTACTGGGACAGACACCCACAAGCAGAAAACTTTACAAGAGCTTATGCCAGAAACATAGAAGTGGAAGGAATAATTCCTAACTTATTCTATGATACCAGTATTGCCCTAATACCAAAACCAGGCAAAGATATTATAAGTTAAGAAAATGACACACTATTATCTCTCATAAACATAGATGCAAAAAATATCCTCAACAAAATATTAGTAAATCAAATCCAGCAACATACAAAAAGAATGATACGCCATGGCTGAGTGGGATTTATCTCAGGTATGTAAAGCTGGTTCAACATTTGAATTCCAATAAATGTAATGCATTATATCATCAGAGAAAAGGAGAAAAATCATATTAACAGATACAGATGCACAATCATATCAACACATGCAAAAAAAGCATTTGAGAAAATCCAACACCCATTCATGATAATAACTCTCAGTAAACAAGGAATAGAGGAGAACTTCCTCAAACTTTTGATAAAGACTGTCTACCAAAAAGCCTATTGCTAACACCATATTTAATGATGAGAAAGTAGATTTCCCACTAAGATCAGGAACAAGGCAAGAATATACCTCTTGCCACTGTTTTTCAACATTATACTCAAATCCTAGCTAATGCAATAAGACAAGAAGAGAAAATAAAAGGTATACAGATAGGGAAGAAAGAAATAAAACTCTCTTTGTTCACAGATGACATGATCGTCTATAAAGAAAATACAAAAGAATCAACAAAAAAAACCTTCTGGAATTAATATGCAATTATACCAAGGTTGCAGGATGCAAGGTTAATACACAAAAGTCAATCATTTTCCTATATACTAGCAATGAACAAGATTTGAAGAAAATGCATAATACCCCTATTCCATGTAGTATTGGAAGTCCTGGCCAAGAGCAGAGCCAAGGCAAGAGAAAGAAATAAAGCAGATCATGATAGGAAGAGAAGAAGCCAAAGTATCCCTGTTTGCTGACGACATGATTCCATATCTAGAAAACCTCATGGTATTGGCCCAAATGTTCCTTCAACTAATAAACAACTTCAGCAAAATCCCAGGATACAAAATCAACACACAAAAACCACTAGCATTCTTATACATCACCAAGAGCCAAGCTGAGAGCCAAATTAGGAATGCAATCCCATTCACAATTGCCACATTTAGTATAAATATAGTGTAAATATAGCATAGTATAAATATATAAATATATATATTATAAATATATTTAAAATATATAGTATAAATATAACATATTATAAATATGTTATATTAAAATATATACTATATATTATACTAATATAAAAATATTATACTAATATACTAATTATATAATTATGATTATATTAATATATTTATGTAATATAAACATAAAGATACATGCACAGGTATGTTTATTGCAGCACTATTTATGATAACAAAGACATGGAATCAACCTAAATGCTCATGAATGATAGACTGGATAAAGAAACTGGGATATATACATCATGGAATACTACAAGTCATACAAAAAAATGAGATCATGTCCTTTGCAGGAACACGAATGGAGCTGGAGGCTAACATCCTTTGAAAACTAATGCAAGAACAGAAAACCAAGTACCCATATTCTCACTTATAAGTGGGAGCTAACTGCTGAGAATACCTGGACACAAAGAGGGGAACAACAGGCACTGGGGCCTACTTGAGGGTGGAGGGGAAGAGGAGGGAGAGGATTTGAAAAGATAACTATTGGGTATTAAGCTTAGTACCTGCGTGATGAGATATCTTATAACAAACCCCCATGGCATGAATTTACTTATATAACAAACCTGCATGTGTTACCCCTGAACCTAAAATAAAAGTTAAAGAAAACTACAACACCATTTTCATTAGCACCCTACAAAATGAAATACTTAGGTATAAATCTAATAAAATATTAGCCAGGAATGGTGGTGTACACCTGTTATCCCAGCTACCTGGGAGGCTGAGGTGGGAGGACCATTTGAGGCCAGGAATTCCAAACCAGCCTGGTCTTATTTACAAGAGCTCTTCTATGCAAGAGCTATATAATGAAAACTACAAAACTCTGATGAAAAATGTTTCATGTTTGCAAAAAACTAAATAGAGATACTCCATTTATACTATATTTATATTATATATATAACACATTATATATAATATATTATACTAATATACTAATTATAATTATATAATTATACCCATGCATGTATCTTTATATTACATAAATATATTAGTATAACTATGATTATATAATTATAATCATACTATGCATATATATTTATATTGCATAAATATATTAGTATAATTATAATTATATAATTATACTAATATAAACTAGTATAATTATTATATAATTATACTAATTTATTTATGTAATATAAACATAAAGATTATATATATTATATATTATAATTGTACTAATATATATTAGTATAATTATATAATTATACTAATTTATTTCTGTAACATAAACATAAAGATACATGCACAGGTATATTCATTGCAGCACTGTTCACGATAGCAAAGACATGGAATCAACCTAAATACTCATGAATGGCAGACTGAATAAAGAAATTGGAATATATACATCATGGAATTACATAGGACAGGAAGCCTCAATAGCATCAAATATAGATTCAATGCCATCCCAATCAAAATCCCAGTAAGTTGTTTTGTAGAGATCCATAAACTTACTCTTGTTTATATGGAGATGCAAAAGACTCAGAATAGCCAACGTAAGTCTGCACAGAAAAAAAAAAGAACAAACTTGGATAACTGACACCACCTGATGTCAAGATTTACTATAAAGCTGCAGTAATCACGAGTGGTTTTGGTTAAAGAAAAGACAAGTAGATCAATGGAACACAATAGAGAGTCGAGAAATAGACCCACATACATACAATCAACCTATCCTTAACAAAGGGGCAAAGGCAATTCAATAGAGTGAAGACAGTCTTTTCAACAAATGGTGCTGGAACAATTGGACATCCACCTGCAAATATATGAATCCAGACACAGACCTTATACCCTCCACAAAAATTAACTCAAATAGATCACAAACCTAATTGTAAAATACAAACTATAAAGCTCCTGTAAGATAACATAGGAGAAAATCTAGATGACCTTGAGTTTGGCAGTGACTTGCTAGATACAATCCATGAAAGAAAGAATTGATGAGCTTGGCTTCATTAAGATTAAAAATATCTGCTCTGCAAAAGACACTGTCATGAAAATGAAAGACAAGCCACAGACAGAGAAAATATGAGCAAAAGACGTATCTGATAAAGGACTCTTAAAACCCAGCAATCGGAAGAAAACAAACAATCCAATTAAAAAATGGGCCAAAAACTTAGTAGACACCTCACTAAAACACATATAGAAAGATGGCAAATAAGCATATGAAAAGATGCTCCACATCACATACCATCAGAAAAATACAAATTAAACAGCAGTGAGATACCACTATACCCATATTAGAATACCCAAAATTTAGAACACTGACAACACCAAATGCTAATGAGGATGTAGAACAACAGGAACTCTCACTCCATGGCCTGATTGCAGAAACAAAGGCCTCGCCAACCCACCTGTCACTCACTCTCCAATGGTCTGTTTATCGTTATTTTTTTCACAGCACTGATCTGCTTTGTTAATAATGGGCTTTGTTGCTTGTTGACTGTCAGTCATTTCCACTGGTGTGTGATCTCCATGAGATGGGATCAGACTAACTGTGGTTACCACTACATTCCAGTGCATTACTGGTGTACAATACGTGCTAAATAAATCCAAGCAGGAAAGAAGGAAGCTGGAAAGGGGCCTGGAATTGGCACTCAGGAGTCCCTAGGGTCCACAGAGAACAGCATCAGCAGATGGCGGCCAGGAGGCTGGTCTGATCTGCCTCATAGGGCAGACTGTGGGAGGGGAGGAGAAAGAGACCAGGAGAGTGGCAACTGGGAGTGTGGAAGAGGGAAGAGAGTCTGGGGCCAGCTGAGAGGCAAGGATGGCTGGAGAGCAAAGAGGTTCATCCTTTAAGTCAGACCCTAGTGAGAGGAGGTTAAAGAGAAGTTGGAAGAGAAGGTGTAGAGGATGATATGAAACAGTACATCCTGCTTTCTTCTCAGCTGGTGCTAACTGGGTCAGCTGCAGTTTCTAGTCTAGACCCTGCCCTTTAACCTGTACCTAGAGGGCTGCTCTGAAAGTGGGTCACACAGAGCTCCAGTCTGTGAGATTGGTTGGCATGGGCCAGTGCAGGCACTCCACTCCATGGAGAGCACAACAGAGACAGTCCACTCTATGGGGTCCACAGCACACACAGCCTGCTCTATGGAGTCCACAGCACAGACAGTAAACTCTATGGGGTCCACAGCACACACAGCCCACTCTATGGAGTCCACAGCACAGACAGTAAACTCTACGGAGTCCATAAAACAGACAGTCCTCACTATGGAGTCCATAGCACAGAGAGTCCTAGTCCTCTCTAAGGCACAGACAGTCAACTCTATGGAGTCCACAGAACAGACAGTCCACTCCATAGAGGGCACAGCACAGACGGTCCACTCTACAGAGTCCATAGCACAGAGAGCCACAGCACAGATGGTCCACTCCATGAAGTCCACAGAACAGTCTACTCTATGGAGTCCACAGCACATACAGTCCACTCTATGGAGTCTACAGCACAGACAATCCTCTCTATGGAGTCCACAGCACAGATAGTCCACTCTATGAAATCAACAGCACAGACAGTCCACTCTATGGAGTCCACAGCACAGAGATCCTCTCTATTGAGCCCACAGCACAGACAGTCAACTCTATGGAGTCTACAGCACAGACAGTCCACTCCATAGAGGGCAGAATGCAGACAGTCCACTCTATGGAGCCCAGAGCACACAGATAGTCCACTTCATGGAGTCCACAGCACAGACAGTCCTCTCTATGGAGCTCAAATCACAAGACAGTCCACTCTACGGAGTCCACAGTACAGATAGTCCTCTCTGTGAAGTCCACAGCATAGACAGTTCACTCTATGGAGTCCACAGAACAGACAGTCCACTCTATAAATTCCACAGTACAGATAGTCCTTTCTATGGAGTCCACAGCACAGACAGTCCAATCAATAAATTCCACAGCACAGATACTCCTCTCTATGGAGTCCACAACACAGACAGTCCTCTCTATAAAGTCCACAACACAGACAGTCCATTCTATGGAGTCCACAGAGCAGACAGTCCACTCTATGGAGTCCACAGCACAGACATTTCTCTTTATGGTGTCCACAGAACAGAAAATCCTCTCTATAGAGTCCACAGAGAACACACTCCACTCTATGGAGTCCACAGCTCAGACAGTCCAGTCTGTGTAGGACAGAAGGCCTGTGTAGAGGCAGTCCCAGAAGTCAGGAAGACTTCAAAGACAAAACCTCCTATTGAACACAGGCTAAGAAAGAGAAACACAGAAAGAAAATGACCAAATGAAACAAAGTGGAGACATTTTTCAAAATAATATAAAATATTTCCATAATGCAGTTTAAAAAATACTCATTAGAGGGAAGCTATTGCATTCTTGTTGCATTATAAAGTGGTGAACTCACAGCCTAGATTTCAGGACAAACTCAGTTTTGCACATGCAGTTCTATTATCCTGTAGGTTTGGCTGTCATTGGCCCTGTTGGATTAGATAGCCCCATCTCAATACCATATAATCAGAGTTTATATGATTGCACATGGGGGGTATCTGCCTTATACATGTGCTTCTATGATTTTGGCAAGACAGGAAGAAACAGCTCTTTAAAATCCACATTTATTTTGTATAAAATTAAGTATGACAGCATCTTATATTTTTCATGTATTAGGTTGGTGCAAAAGTAATCGTACTTTTTCCATTAAAGTTATGGCAAAAACTGCGATTACTTTTGCACCTACCTAATACATTTTTAATTCATATCAAGACTGAAATAATGTCAGGAACTTCTGCCCATGTAACTCCAACAATTACTTATCTTTCTAAACATCACTTGACCTTGAATGTGAGAATTTAGTTTGAGAAAGTCTTTTAAGAATAGCAGGAGTCCCCACGTTGGGTATACTGAGTTGTTTTCCCATCTTAGCAGCTGGATCTGAACAGCTTGATCATGCCAGTGATATTGAAACATTGAAATAGATTTTCTTTCCTTTTAAGGAAATAATCATTTTCTTACCTTAGACAAGTCTGACCATCTGTTTTTTGCTTTGGTAACAAGATACTGATGAGCTTGTTCACAAGCTAGTTCTGAATCCGCGACCTTCTGTTTTGGTCTTAAAAGAAAAAAAATAATACATAACTGTGTTTAAATTTAATGGGCTCATTAATCTCCTGAGGGGTTTTCCTATCCCCCTGTTTGTTTCAAGGATACCATTAAAGTCTGTTATTTCACATCTGGTTTAACTTAATTCTTAAAATACAGTCTTATTTCTCCAGCTGCATGTTAGGGAAGTCTCCTTAAATTTTGTAAGTCCTTGTTTATGTTCAGATAAATGATATTCAACTTTTTTTTCAGCACACAAAACAAACAGGGCTCATTTGTTCTCAGAAGGGGGAAACACAATATAACATTAAGTGTCTTGGGAGGAAAACAGCTAAAAACTTTTTATTTCTGAATTTGCAAGTTGGAGAGATAATGGACACTATAGGAAATGGTTGGGAAACAGTGGGAGAGCTTCTCAGTCTCAGCTCATTTTCCAAGGTGAGGCTTGTAGGATTTAAAGATACGGCCAGGTGTGGTGACTCACACCTGTAATCCCAGCACTTTGGGAGGCCAAGGCGGGCAGATGACTTGAGGTTAGGAGTTCAAGACCAACCTGGCCAACCTGGTGAAATCCCATCGCTACTAAAAATACAAAAATTAGCCGGTGTGGTGGCGTGCTGCTCGGAAGGCTGAGGCTGGAGCATCGCTTGAACTAGGGAGGTGGAAGTTGCAGTTAGCCGTGATCACACCACTGCACTGCAGCCTGGGTGACAGAGTGAGACATTATCTCAAAAATAAAAATAAATAAAAATGATCAAAATTCTGTCATATTTACTCACAGGATGGACACTTAATAAAAGATCCTGTGCTAATTTTTGTATTTTTAGTACAGAGGCTGAGGTGGGAGAATTGCTTGAACCTGGGAGGCAGAGATTGCAGTGAGACTGCGCCATTGCACTCCAGCCTGGGCAACAGAGCATGACTCTGTCTCAACAAAAAAAAGATGCTGTGCTCAGAGGTCCTTGCAAGGCCACAGTAAAGCACAATAAAGGCTGAGGCTGGAGGGGCTGGGGTGCCCTAGATCTTTCCACACACTAGAACAAATGAGGAGTGGAGGAAAAGGTGTAAAGTCCATGTGCACATCCACCCTGGCGCCTGGCCAGTGTAAACTGCTGTCATTGTGATTTTCCTTCTCCACCTGGCTCCCCCTGCCCTTGACTGTGCTGCCTCTCCCCACTCTCTTCTGTGAGATCATCTCTTCCGAGGTCCCCAACTCCAGCCTTGATGTTGCTTGCCCATAAGTAGTGGCTGCTTGCCACTGGTACTACAACCTCACCTGCTTCTCTGTGCCATCTTTCTCCAACTGCCTACCGGACTCTACAGAATCATGGAATGTCAAGGGTGGAGAGGGATCCAAAGCTCAACCAGCCAATCCCCGATCACTACTTTGCCATGAAAGGTTTTGGACGATTGATGGAATTACGTTGCATTTTTACAACTTTTGCTTAAAAGGACTGTAAGTCCTAATGATGTCTATATTTCTCTGCCTTCACCTTTAGACTCCTCCTAAATCCCACTCGCACCAGAGGACTCATCTGAACCTCCCAAAAGTGCTGTCACAGAGCCCCTGAGAAGCATGTGCTATCTCAGCAAAGTCAATGCATCCCAACTGATCTCACTATCTAAACACATATCCAAAGAGCCCTCTGCTCCCTGCTTTCCACATCCTGGTTTCTTTTCTAGGCTATAAGGCTTGATCATCTCTTTGCTATCCATGTGCAAATCAATGGGTCCTACTGATTTTCCATCTATTTTCCCCCTTTCTCATTTTACATACTTGTCCTTCTCGAGAGATCAGGAGGTTTTCCAGTGGTTACTTCCTGTCCTACTGCCCAGCTTGTTAATCTTGACAATCAGTCAGACCCAGCCTTCCTTCCTGTAAGCCAGTTCATCAGTCACAGATATATGGAAACAGTCACTATGTGCTGCTCTAGGCCCTGCAGATACAATGACTAGCAATGTGGACAGAGTCCACATTCTCAAGGGGCTTACACTGTGATGGGCAAACTTAGAACAAACATACAAGAAAAATAAGTGATTCAGATAATTTCAGATACTACATGTGACTGAGAAGGATGGGGCAGGGAAGACTTTGTCAGGAAGACCAGGGAGCCACTCTTGACAGCTGTGTGAAGACTTTAGGAACACACTCCAGGCAGTACAAGGGTCTTGGGAGGGGCTTCTGGTCCCAGTTAAGATGGAGTAGGCACACTTCACCCTTTCCCTTCTTATGACAACCCAAAGTCCTACACGGAATATAAAAAGCAACTATCTGAGGACACTAAAAGTAAATAACAGAAGGCTGATGGAGAGAGAAATCCAAACTTGAAGAATGATGAAGTTATGAGTTTCATGGGGCTTTCCTCCCATGTTCCCAGCTCAGACAAGAGCAGTCCTAATTCTGGAACTGTGCAGCAGATATGAACAGAAAAAGGTCCAAAAGAAAGGCTGACTTTCTAACCAAAGAGCTAGGATGGAGGGCCTCTTCAGGACAAAGAGTGGCAAGAATTCCCTTTTTTGTTTCTCATTACTCTCCCAGCCCAGTTCTGAGACTGCACTTTTGTAGTGGTACCAACGACAGCAGTGGCCAAAACGTTAAAATCTTCTCTAACCAGGGGAAATGGGAAAAGGGAGCCCTGTGATTCAAGGAGTGTTAGGAAAACCATGTTGATTTTTTTTTCTCTCTCTCTTTTCTTCTCTCACTAGGACCCTGAAGGTGGCCCTTATCATGAGACACACATAGCAGCACAGATAGGTTAAAACCTAATATTTTCTAGACAGAAGACCCAGAAAAGTAGCCCTTGGGGGCTACGGAGTGTGAGGGAAATCATACAGAAGAGAGAGCTAGAAGAAAGGGCATCTGTGCAGGAAGTTCCAGGTTCACCTCTGATGTGTGCCGGGGCGGAACTCACCAGCTTTGAGAACACGATTACTGTGTAGTTAAGACTGACTTCTGGGTGGTGCACACATGGGCTTCCCTGAAGAGCCCCGCAATGACTTTGAAAACAAAACTGATATTAAAAACCACAGAAGGCACGTTAGGACTTGCAGTCTAAAACTCACTAGGCTGATTGCCTGCTAAAATAATGACAAAACATCAACACACTACAGAGGATTTTAACAGAGCCAGAGTGTCATAATCAAACCCTTAAAATATCTAGGATACAGTCCAAAGTGATATAAAAAACCAGAAAAATCTCAATAATGCTCAAGGTAAAAGACAACAGACACCAACCCCAAGATTAACTAGATGTTGAAATTGTCAGATTGTAAAGCAGCTGTTACATTCATAGAGTAAGAGCAAACATACTTGAAAGAAAGAAGAAGGAAAAAGGAAATAATCAAAATATAATAACTGAAACAAGACGTTCACTGGATTGGCTCAGTGGCAGAATGGAATGGCAGAGGAGTCAGCAAACTTGAAAACACATGAATAGAAATCTCTCAAACTGAACAAAAGAGAAAATAAAAATAACACAGTCTCAGGCATACAAAACCCCGTGATACAAAGCCTGTGATACAAAACCAAAAGGTCTAAGCTTCATGTCATTGAGATACCAAAAGAAGAACAAAAAGATGGGTACAGAAAAAAGAATTTTGAAAATGCCACAAATTCGGTGTAAAACATAAATTTACGGATTTAGAAGCTCAGTAAATCCAAAAAGAGAGAAGCAAAAACAAAACAAACAAACAACAAACACCAAAAACCCAATGGTCAAACAAATCAAATCATAAATTATACTCAATTATCTTAGAAACTAAAGATTAAAAAAAAAAATCTCGAAAGTAGCCTGAATAGTCTGGCGCGGGGGCTCATGCCTGTAATCCAAGCACTTTGGGAGGTTGAGGAGGGAGGATTGCTTGAACTCAGGAGTTCGAGACCAGCATGGGCAACATGGTGAGACCCTGTCTCTAGAAAAAATACAAAGTTTAGGCATGATGGTGCTTGCCTGTGATTGCAGCTACTTGGGAGGCTGACGTAGATCATTTGGACCTGGGAGATCAAGGTTGCAGTGAGCTGTGATTGCCCCACTGCTCTCCAGCCTGAGTGACAAAGTGAGAGACCTTGTTTCCAAAAAAAGAAGGAAGGAAGGAAGGAAGGAAGGAGAAGGAGAAAGAAAGAAAGAAAGGAGGGAAGGAGGGAAGGAAGAAAGGAAGAAAGAAGCCTGGAAAAATGGTATATGCATATAAGATATGAGAAAACGGAATACTTGCATACTTCTTGCCACAAACGATGGAGGCCAGAAGACCGTGGAACAACATTTTTAAAGTGCTGGAACAAAAGAATTGTCAACCCCAAATTGTATATCCAGCAAAAATATCTTTTGAGAATAAAGAATAAAGATATTATAAATAAAAGAAAATGAAATTTGTCTCCAACAGACTTGCTCTAGAAGACATCCTATAGGAAGTTCTTCAGGGGAAGAAGAATGATGGAGATAGAAACTTAGAACTTCAGAAAGAGAGGAGTAGCAATAGAAACGGTAAATTCCTAGGAAACTATAATACACAATTCTTTTTCTCATAGTTTCAAACACATGAAGCATAAATTGATAGCACTAGGA
Source organism: Cacajao melanocephalus (assembly GCA_963573385.1). Lineage (NCBI taxonomy): Eukaryota > Metazoa > Chordata > Mammalia > Primates > Pitheciidae > Cacajao > Cacajao melanocephalus. Next base: position 26,703 of record CAUYLG010046959.1, on the reverse strand, counting down.
AAAGAAATAGACAAATCCAAAACTATTGCTGGAGACTTCAACACTCCTCTCTTACTAATTGATAGAATAAGGAGACAGAAAATAAGCAAGAATATAGGAGACCTGAACAACACTAATAACCAACTTGATCTGACATTTATAGAACACTCCACCCAACAGCACCAGAATATACATTCTTTTCAAGTATACACAGAATATTTACCAAGACAAACCATATCCAGGGCCATAAAACAAACCTCAACTAATTAAAAAGAATATCACAGAAGATATGTTCTCTGACCACAACAAAATTAAACTTGAATCAATAACAGAACAATATTTAAACACTATGCAATTTTGTTTTTTGAGACGGAGTCTCACTCTGTCACCCAGACTGGAGTGCAATGGACCGATCTCAGCTCACTGCAAACTCCACCTCCTAGGCTCAAGCGATTCTCCTGCCTCAGCCTCCTCAGTAGCTGGAATTACAGGCACCTGCCACCAGGCCCAGCTAATTTTTTTTTTTTTGTATTTTTAGTAGAGACAGGGTTTTGCCACGCTGGCCAGGCTGGTCTCAAACTCCTTATCTCAAGTGATATGCCCACCTCAGCCTCTGAAACTGCTGAGATTACAGGTGTGAGAAACCACACCAGGCCTGAACACTATGCAAATATTTTGAAATTAAACAACACACTTCTAAATAATCCATGGATCCAAGAGGAAGTCTTAAGGGAAACTAGAAAATAATTTTAAATGAATAAAAATAAAAACTACAACATATTCAAATTTGTGAAATATAGCTAAATCAGTGCCTACAGGAAAACACATTACATTAATGGCTTATATCAGAGAAAAAAGGAATTAAATAAAAACTATGAGTTTCCAATTTAAGAAAGTATAAAAGGGAAACTAAATCTAAAACAAGCAGAAAGAAGGAAATAATAAAGACCAAAAATGATGAAACTGAAAACAGAGAAATAGAAAAAAAATCAATAAAACAAAAGCTAGTTATTTTAAAAGATCTATGGATGTGATAAGCCTTAGCTGGGGTGATGAAGAAGAAAGGAGAGAAGACACCAACTATGAAAATCATAAATGAAATAAGGAATCTCACTAAACACTTCACAGATACTTAAAAAAATAATAAAAGAACACTATGAACCATTTTAATTCCATGAATTTGACAACTTTGATGATCAACATCTTGAAAGATATAAATTACCAAAACTCACTCGAGATGAAATAGAAACTCTGAATAATCCAATAACTATTAAATTAACTGGATTTATAGTTACAAACCTTCCAACAAAGGACATTCCAGGACTTGATGATTTCACTGGTTAATTCAATCAAATATCTAAGAAAGAATAACAATTCTATACAATCCAGAAAATAGAACAGAAAGGAATACTCCCAGTTTGTTTTATGAGGCTAGCAGTGCCATATCAAAATCAGGATTGGTATTCATGACTTTTATTCTTAGATGTCTTCCAAAATAAATCACTTATTTTCTTTATAAAATAAAGCTCATTCTGGCCGGGTGCAGTGGCTCACGCCTATAATCCCACCACTTTGGGAGGCCAAGGCAGGTGAACCACCTGAAGTCAGGAGTTTGAGACCAGTCTGGCCAACGTGGTGAAACCTCATCTCTACTAAAATACAAAAAATTAGCTGGGTGTGGTGGCGCACACCTGTAGTTCCAGCTACTTGAGAGGCTGAGGCAGGAGAATCACTTGAAGCTGGGAGGCGGAGGTTGCAGTGAGCCAAGATGGCGCCTTTGCACTCCAGCCTGGGCAACAAGAGTGAAACTCGGTCTCAAAAAAACAAAACAAAACAAAACACCTCATTCTATTTTGCAGTTATCATCTGGATCCATTAAACCCTTATGTATCGATGACACATTGACACATTACGCAGTCTTAGTGATGTTGATTTTAATCTGACTTTTTTTTTTACCTCAGTAATATACTATATTATCCTAATAATATTTCATCATTACTCTTCAATTGTTCCCAACTATGCTTTAAGAAAAGAGAGAGAGACAACAACAAAATAAAAATGACAGAAACACCTGGCAGGATGAGATCATGTTGAAATGAACCAGCACTGGGACATCAGCCTTCAGTGTTCTTGCTGCAGTGGCCAAAGTCCTACAGTATTTCTCAAGAACATATAAAAGAAGACAGTGACACCATGCTTGTAGTGTTGTGTTAGATTTCACTGAATACAGCTGGAAATTCAGAATTCCTTCTTTATGCCCAAATGGCTAAGGAAACAAAGTTCGAGATAGGAAGAGATTTCACAATTATGAGATGACTCAGAGAGAAATGCATAGAGATGGAACAGCACTCTAGATTCCAACAATGATGCTAACATTGATCATATCAACCAAAGCACTTGATGACTGAATGATACATTTCTAAGGATAAAAAAGGAAATGTGGTATTTTCATTCAGTTAGTCATCCAACAGGAAGGATCAGATGCAGTATTTGGTGATGGACTATCTAATTTTGCTAAAAGGACAAAATGAGAATATTCTTTCATCTTTTAAGATGTTTGCACTGATATCAAAATGTATTCCATGCATGTTGTAAGTGAATAAATGGTCAAGGCAACTGTGTTTTAAACAAGGATTGGAAGGGAATTGAAGATGTAGAAAAAAAAAGTAGTAAGTCACCAGACATGGTGGCTCACACCTGTAATCCCAGCACATTGGGAGGCACGTTGGGAGGTGGGCAGATCACAAGGTCAGGAGTTCCAGACCAGCCTGACCAACATAGTGAAATCCCATTTCTACTAAAAATATGAAAATTAGCCAGGCATGGTGGTGCACACCTGTAATCCCAGCTACTCAGGAGGCTGAGGCAGGAGAATCGCTTGAACCCAGGAGGCGGAGGTTGCAGTGAGCCGAGATCACGCCATTGCACTCCAGCCTGGGTGACAGAGCGAGACTCTGTCTCAAAAAAAAAAAAAAAAAAAGAATAAGTTATTAGACCAATCATTCATTCTACTTTGTATTTATATTTCTTAAAATGCAAATATTTTGCAGTTAGGAAGCAAACAAGATAGTATCCTCTTTTCATCAAAGTTATAAACTTTCAACGTTTTCAAAAGTATTGTGTTTTTCTGATGCAGGTGGAAAGTGAAGGCCCAGAGAACAGAGGGGTCCAACCAAGAGATCAGGAAAGCTTCCAGAAAGGGGCGGTATCCAGGTCTGTTTGGCGGTGGAGGTGGAACAGGGCAAGCTCTCCAGGCATAGGAGGCGGCCTCTCCCAACAGGCTCCCTGGGCTCAAATCCCTACCCCACTGCTCATTATCTGTGTCCTTATAGCCATGTCACTAACTGTCCTCTGAGTCCCCACTCCTAGGGCTTCATCTGTAAAGCCAGCTAGGAATGCCTCCTTTCAGGGTTGCTGGGATATTAAAGGACATGTCTTCAGGAAACACAGCACAGGGCCTATCCAGGGTGGATTTAACTTTCTAAAGCAGTGTCTTGGTTTGGGTCTCAGAGCTGTCTCTCCACCAGACCCCAGGGACCAAGCCAGGTCCCACTGGGCTGCAGCCTCTCCTCCTTTGTGTCCACCCTCCACTCCAGGGTGCTGAAGGATCTTTCTAAAGCACAGTATGGCTCCCTCACTCCATAGCATACAGCCTTCCCTGCCTACCGATGGAAGATGACACCCTTCACAGCCTGCCCTCCTGCCCTCTTGGCCTCCTCCCCAACCAGGCCCACTGTGCAGGCTGCTCCCACACATGCATCCTCTCCCCATTTCCCAAATGTGCTCAATACTCCTGCCTGCCTCTGTGATTTTTTTTCTTTTTTTTAGACAGAGTCTCACTCTTCGCCAGGCTGGAGTGCAGTGGCACGACCTTGGCTCACTGCAACCTCCATGTCCCACATTCAAGCGATTCTCCTGCCTCAGCCTCCCAGGTAGCTGGAACCACAGGCACATGTCATCATGCCCAGCTCCTTTTTGAATTTTTAGTAGAGATGGGTTTCAACATGTTGGCTAGGATGGTCTCGAACTCCTGACCTTGTAATCCACCCACCTCAGTTTCCCAAAGTGCTGGAATTACAGGTATGAACCACCACGCCCAGCTGCCTCTGTGATTTTGCAAATGCCCTTCCCTGGCCTGGAATGACCTTTCCTCCAGCCTGCACCTAGCAAACTCTTACTCAAACTTCAAGATCCAGCTCAAATGTCCCTACTTTCCCTGAGCAACTCACAGGTGCCTCCCTCTGTTCCTGTGGCACTTCGGTCATCTCCTATTTCTAAGTAGCTCTTTATTTTTGTACCTGTTTCGTATTCGACCCTGAGCCCCTCAAAAGGAGCATCTGGGTCTTATTCACCATTGTACTATCTAGTCCTGGGACAACGTCTAGAACGTAGTAGACCCTTAGAAAATCTTTGATGAATGAGTGTATAAATACAAATAATAAGGTGAGTCATCTGAACGGAAAACTGCACCGTGTGGCTGAAATTTTCCATGTTCATTCTGCAGAGAATGCAAAATGAACTTTCTCCAGAGAATCTGTTGGGGAAGAATTTTGTTTGTTTGTTTTAATGTTAGGCAATCAAGTCTCATACTAAAGCTCCTGAGAACCTGAGCCGTTGGAAGCAGGTGTCCAACTTAATGTGTTAGTTGATCATTTTGCTTAGGAAGAGACTATCATCCTTTTCGTTCTTGCTTTTTTAAATTTTTTTAGTGTAGGCAAAATAAAACCTATGAATTCAGGGGGAGAAATTAGCGTACAAGATCAGAAGGCCTTCTGCAGTCTAGCCAAGTGTCACAACAGTCTGGCCCAGTGGCCTTGGCTTCCAGAGGCTCCACTTTCAGGGAGCTGCCCTTGCCTAGGTGGCAGTGATACCTGTCTGGATCCCCTGGGGGCCGTGAGTGCCTCAAGGGCAAAACAGCGTAGTGAGTGCCACTAGGATGCTGTGTCGTCACATCGGAAGACACACCTCGGTACTAGCATAGTGCACAGCACTTTGGAATTACTCGTGTGATAATGATTGGTCAACAAGGAGCTGACTAGCTACCTCGCTCATGCGTGTCGGCTCTCGGCAGACCTCAGCAGGGAGTGATGGGGACAGGCCATCCCCTGCTGCCACTGTTGGATAGGGTTGGATGGTAGCCCCACTGTGTCTTCAAGGAGCGTACGTTCTCCCTGGGAGAAGGCCAAGGAGGCAGCACTGAGTTGGAGCTCAGCTGGACACTGAGATTGTCCTGGCTGGGAGGGGCCATGTGCGCTGGGGAGGGGTCTAGGGGAGAAGCACTGCCTGGGGAGGGGCCGGAGGAGGTTCTTGCATCTCCTGAGGCAGTTGGCACAGGTAACTTCTCAGTGCCCGTCAATTACCACAAGATCGTCTGTGTTCCCCAAATTCATACCCTTCACCTAGATTAACATCTGGAGGTGAGGAGGAGGTAGGAGACATCAGTTCCCGAAGAAGGTTACTGTGTTCACTTGACAAAGATTTATCTGCACTGAGTTTGTGCACAGCCCTCTGCCTGCCCTGCAGGGGACGGGCCCAGCCTTGGACAGAGGACAGGCTGTGCTCATAGGTCTCCCAAGCTTAAATTTTAAAAGGCTGAGCAAAAAGCGTATATTTTTGACCCTGGGTTAATACATAGAAAAGTAAGTGTATGTATGTATGTATGTATGTATGTGTATATATGTGTGTGTGTATATATATATTTTTCATATACATATGAATATATATGTAAGTATGTGCATATGAAAAAAGATGGACACATATATATGCATATACTTATATATGTGTGTCACACACACACCACACTCACATATATATATAAGTATACGCATATGAAAAAAGACTGAAATGATACCCAGCAAAATAGAAAAATGATGCTCACAGGTGGTAAGACCAGGGCTGTATTTTCTGGTTGTTCTATGCCGAATGCATATTTCTTGTATGACTGTTTCAGAACCAAGAAAAAGAAAAACATAATCGCTCCGTTCTTTGTATCCCTTTGCGGATGCAATGGAAACGCCGGACTTCACGGCGGCACTGGCCGGCAGATAGAAAAGACACTGAACCGCGCTGCCTTCTTACCTAATGAGTCTTTGAGGTGCTTCATCTGTTCTCAATGGTGTCTTCTCACACAGATTTCGAAATTCCCGAAAATTTAAAGTGACGCTAAGTCTCAAGCCAAGGAAGCCAAGAAAGCGCTCAAACTCTTGGTCTTTGAGATTGAGCAGCAAGTGCAGAAGCAATCTGTGAAGGTCATGCATGTTGATGATGCCATCCCTGTCAGTGTCGATTTTAAAGAAGGCAGAATAGGGGTCCTAAAAACAGAACACCCACATGTCAAAACTTCCCCGTGAGCCCTGGACAGCAACACATGCATACCCCCAGGTGTACAGCCTCATCTCCACGAGAGGAGGGGAAGCTTCGCTGGGCCCCAACTATTGCTTTGAGAGACTCAGCTGTTCCAGGAATATCCTCACCATGCTTTGCTTTTCCCAAGAAATTACAAAGCTCTCCAGCTACCCAGAAGATATCAACGATCCTCTTTGAATGCAAAGAGTTCAGGGAAAGGAACAAACACTGCTTTGCTTTTCCTTCCACACTCTCCATTTGTGGAGCTTATACTTCTAGTACAGGAAGGAAGGGAAGGAGAAAGTGCTGGCAGTTTCTGATGCATATGGACATCCTGCTCACAATTTTTTATGTCACTTTCATAATGTTTGGCCACTTCTGTCTACAGGCAAACAAATAGCACACTGAATCTCACGCCAGGGAGCCACCCGAAGGCCAGGCCCCCATTTCAATGACCATGATAGAGATCAGCTGTGTCTAGGAGACACAAGCCTGCCATATCTGAAGGACTTCTGCTCAGCCCATCGCGGTGCTTAGAGGGCACAGGGATTCCTATTTTGCAGATGAGGAAACAGAGGCTCAGGGTTCCCAGGGAACCTGTGACTAGAGATCCTGCTTCGTGACAGAGCGTGTACTCTGGAGGCAGGTGTTTTAGTTGCAAATCCTAGCTCTGCCACTTACAAGCAACACGAGACAGTTAACCTTGAGGTGCTTCTGTTTTCTCATCTGTAAAATGAAGACTATGACAGTTCTTGTGTGGGAGTAGAAAAGGTCCTTTTTAAAGTTTCCTTTTTGTTAAAGAGTAAGTGTGCTAATAACTTTGTTAAGCCCCACCCTATGTAACTGTGGGATGTTCCATGCTTACAGGCACATAGTACACTCTATGTCCTTGCACTTTTTTTTCTTTTTTTTTGAGACAGAGTCTTGCTCTTTTGCCAGGTGCCAGGCTGGAGTGCAGTGGCACGATCTCGGCTCACTACAACCTCTGCCTCCCGGCTTCAAGCACTTCTCCTGCCTCAGCCTCCCAAGTAGCTGGGACTACAGGTGCATGTCACCATGCCCAGCTAATTTTTTGTATTTTTTAAGTAGAGATGGGGTTTCACTATGTTGGCCAGGATGGTCTGGATCTCTTGACCTCATGATCCACCCACCTCGGCCTCCCAAAATGCTGGGCTTACAGGCATGAGCCACTGCGCCAGCCACGTCCTTGTACTTTAACCAAGCCACGTCCTTGTACTTTAACCAAGATATCTGTGTTGGACGTGCTCACAGGCATGTCCCAGCTCTCCACTGGTTTTACCTGTTTAGAAAAGTTTTAAGTTATTAGCCAAATGGGTTTTAGGATAGACTGTGAGGTCTGGCTCCAGCCAATGAAAGTCAGACACAGCAGTAAGGACGCTGTGTAAGAAATAAATTTGTCTGTTTTCCTTTGTTCACTGTACTCTCTTGGCCAGTGAGAGTACCCTTCCTGCAGTCCAGGAAGTAAAAATTGCGTTGCTGAAAGATCCTTTGTCTCAGTGATAATTTTTCTTTGTAGCACCGAGCATCTATTTCCAACACCCTGCTTCCTTGGGTTGTTTGTGAGGAGTGAATTTGCTAATGACGCAAAGTGCTTAGAATGAGCCTGGCTTTCTTGGCACTGTAAAATGCTGTTGAGATTGCCATTGCCTAAGATCATACAGCAAGTGCAAGGCCTGCCCGGGCCAATGCCTGTTTCCCACATGCACCTGCTTCCTGTGTCTCAGGCCTGAAAAGTTGCTGATGTGGCCCCACCCCACCTCGCTCCATCAGCACCTGATGCAGCCCCTCACCTGACCATTACTTGCCTGTTCTGGAGGCCTTGCTCTTGTCCCTGCTTGTTACAGGCTCCTCCCACAGAGGTTACTTAGGATATCAGGCAAGACCTGCTATGACCCAAGTGTCTCATGAAAGTGTGTGGGGATGTTGTGGAAAGCTCTGTCTGTATTCACTCATGTATTCATTCACCAAAAATGATTCAGCACCTAATATGTGCGAACACTATGCTAAATACTGTGGAAATCAATTTAAAAGATGCCGCCCCTGCCTCTGGGAGACAACAGGGAGGCTGATGTCTAACTCTGCCCAAGGGGGCCTCTGGGGGTGCAGGCCCATCTGTTCCTTGATGATTCCCTCTACACTGCCAGCCCCAAGCCCTCACACCCACAGCCTCACATCTCCAGTGGTTTGGGGGCATTTTCTCTGGGATGTCAAAGTGAACATGGCCCCAGTCAAACTCCTGACCTCCAATCCCTGTCCCCATCCTGCTCCTCCCAGGTCTTCCCGTCTCAGTATGTAGAACTCTTTCCTTCCAGTTTCTCAGACACAAACCTGGGAGCTGTTCTGAGCCCTGACTTCCTCTCACACCCCACATCCAGTCTGCCCACACATCCCTCTGGCTGTCCCTTCAGATTGGGTTAGAACTGGACCCCTTCTCCCAGGCTCACTGCCTCAGCCCCCACCCAAGGCCACTGGGGTCCTGCAGGAACCTCGTGATGGCTCCCAGCTGCTACTGTTAGCTCCATGGCCTCTGCTCTGCACAGTCCCCACGGGGAGAGGCGAGGAGTATGCGAGGGAGAGAGGAGAGAGTCTAAGAGAGGGGACAGGGAGGGGCCTGTGTTGCAATGTGCAAAGTGCAGTGAGGCAGCTGCCAGGCCTCTGCAGCTGGGGTGCCCATATGGGCCCTGCCAACGAGCATAGAGGGGCAACTGCTCCTGGAGCCTTTGCCTCCCTTCTGCCCTCTCTCCCTGCAGCGGCCGCTGTCTCCCACCCAGCCAGGCTTTCCTTTGGAGGACCAGGCACTTCTCACCTAAACGATACCTGCCTCCTCCACGCTGGAGCTGACAGGCCATTTGTTCCCAGAGTGCTCCTCTTGACCAGCCATTAGCCTGGATTTGATCATTAGGACCAATCCTTCTCTGTGTATGCATATGGCGATCATATTTTTTCAAACCAAAAATAAGGATGCACACTTTGAAAACTGGACTGAATGTTCAAAATCGGAGCCCTGCTGTCTGAGCTGGGCTGCCATCATAAATGCACGAATGTTGACATGGGAGCCTGGTGACCAAAATGAATCTCCAGGGGTGATCAGTCTAGGGAAGATGCTTCAGAGCACAGGAAATGGGGTGCTGCCCTCCCTACAGCCCCCAAAGCTACTCTGATACCCAGTCTCTCGCCTGTCCCTTCCCTTCTGGACTTCGCCTGTCTCCATTCTGCCTCTGGATGTGTTCCCCACACCCTCTGGGGTGAAGTTGCAGTCTAACTCCTTGGGCCCCTTGGCCCTGTCTCTCGAGGTTCAGCTAATTGAATTGATCTCCCTAACTTTACCCTCTTTTACTTCTCATCACAAAAAGAGCTCAGATCATCCTGCAGCGGCCTCTATGTTTGGCAGGCGGCTGTCTACTTCTGTTTTGTATGTTACAATGTGCACGTCCCAAACACACCTCCACCACGACAAGCCACGTGCTTTTCCCTAGAGCCCATGCCTTGTCTGTCCCGGCCTGGCTCAGGCTGCCTCATCTCTGGCTTACTCCCTCCTTTTCTGGCCAGTCCATGCTTAGGCTGTATGATTCAGTGCAGGGGCCACCTCCTCCAGGAAGTCCTCCTTAAAGGGATCTTTTCCCTGTGCCTCATATGTTGCTCCAGTTCCTTCAACAATGGCCAATTACTATGGATATGACTTGTCTGTGTACCATCTGTGTCTGGGATTAGACTGAGCTCCCTGGGGTGGCGCTGGTCGCTTTCATTCCCAGCATGTAGCACAGATTCTAGCACATAGTAGGTGTATAACACTTGTTTGGTGAGTGAATGAATGCGGGAATGCATGAACGGATTCCAAAGTCACTGTACCATGGGTTGTCATGCTGCTTCCCCATGAAACTCCGCCCCTTGTGAAAAGGGTCTCCTTACCCTTCTGCCAGCAAAGCATCCACACGGAGGCCTTCAGGAAGGGAGGAACCCCCCCTCCTCCCCACACACCTCTCTCTGACCAATGCTGGGTCTGCAGAGGGAAATGCTCTGTGTCCCTCGGGCTGACCAGGACATGACCTGCACCAGGACTCACACCCACTTGGGCTGCGTGGTTGGGAGCAGGGGAGGCCTAGAGAGGCCAAGCAGCAGACAGTCACAGTTTACCCGGAATGACTCCTTCAGCCTCCTGGGGAAAAGCTTCAGGCATTCTTCTGCAGTAATAAAGTGGCTGTTCACATAAGTTTTTGGAGGAGTTGGAGGGTGCAGCGGCGGAGTGGCTTCCGGCCCTCTCATTGGAGGATCTGTAATAATTACATGGGTCAGGGTTTCCATGAGTGCCCGCTGGCTTCGTTTCTACATTAACACTTTATCTCTGCCCGTCCTGAACGCTGTTAAAACCCCATACAGTGCCCTCCTGTGAGCCGCACACAGCACTGACTTTCTTACTATCTAGTTTCTTTTCCTTCGATTTCTCAGACACTTTCCTCCTCTTCCAGGAGGGACTGTGCTCCAGACTGCACTTGGCACCCTGGCAAGGGACCAGGCAGTGGGGTGGGGGTGTCATCTGCCAGGCAGGAAGGAACCGGAGGGAGGCCACGTGCAGCCTTTGCTGTGAGGCGGGTGAGGCAGAAGCCAGGCTCAAGAGGGACAGAGGATGCCCACAAGCTCGGGGCACCCTGTCCCCCACCCATCTGCCCACCACTCCGTGGGGAGGGCGCAGGTGCAGCAGGTGCAGAGAACCACATCTTGAACCAAGTTCCAGGATTTACTTGTCCTGTGTCTCTTGTTCATCTCCCAATGTCTAGAGGAGAATGACAATTCCTGTCTCTTTTTTTGTTTCCTCGAATCATGTCCTAAAGACAAGAATATATAATTCATTCAATATTCATTAGTTCAGTGGCTATTTCTTGATCACGCATCTGTTAAGTAACATGCTGAGGTCTTCATCTGTTTCTTGGTCCTTCCAGCAACGCTCAGGAGAAGGTCCTCATGTTGGCTTACACACAAGGCAACCTATCATCATGCGTACTTTACCTGTGGGGTGGTAAGGCTTGGGGGCCGCTGGCTCTCCTGGGAGGTGGAGCCTGTGGAGAGCACAGCTGAATCCAGGCCGTCTGATACAAGAACACAGCTGGTTCCCTACTGCCTGTGCCCTCTCCCTCCCCTAAAATTAAGGAAGGAAGTGTAACCTCTCCTTAAAAACTCCACGTCGGGTGCCGGGCATGGTGGCTCATGCCTGGAATCCCAGCACTTTGGGAGGCCAAGGCGGACAGATCATGAGGTCAAGAGATCAAGACCATCCTGGCCAATATGGTGAAACCCCGTCTCTACTAAAAATACAAACATTAGCTGGGCGTGGTGGTGTGCACCTGTAGTCCCAGATACTCGGGAGGCTGAGGCAGGAGAATTGCTGGAACCCAGGAGGTGGAGGTTGCAGTGAGCCGAGATTGTACCACTGCACTCCAGCCTGGCGACAGAGTGAGACTTTCCATATCTACTCCATTTCCATTAGGCTGGGGTCCTCTGAGTGTGACCTTGTGTCAGTGCCAGGCTACACACCAGGGACTTGGTTCCTGACATGGTTCTCTGCACCTGTTGCACCTGCGCCCTCCCCACAGTGCGGTGGGCAGATGGGTGGGGGACAGGGTGCCCCGAGCTTGTGGGCATCCTCTGTCCCTCTTGAGCCTGGCTTCTGCCTCACCCACCTCACAGCAGAGGCTGCACGTGGCCTCCCTCTGGTTCCTTCCTGCCTAGCAGGTAACACCCCCACCCCACCGCCTGGCCCCTCTGCCACAACCCCCTGACTCCTAGCAGGGGCCACACAGGGCCTCGCTCCCCACCTTGCTAGAATCGTCAAGTGTGAGAAAGCAGCTTAGAGAGACAGGGAGGAGATGCGCAGATACAGGAGGAGCAAGAAGCGAGGGGAGAACATGGCTGGGCAGCCAGGAAGCCGGGAGCAGGTGACAGATACTGAGTCCAGTTCTGGCTGTGATGGCTCTGCCAGCACTGGAACCTCCGGTAAGTGACCTACACGTCCTGGGCCCCAATTTCCTCACCTGAAAAATGAATGCACCTGGCATGTGGGATGTACTCCCTAAAATATAGGTAAGCTCCTTCTTCTTATTTTCCTTTAAAGATGTCAAAACATATACCCAGGGACAGTGCTGAAATTCTAAAATGCTCTGGCTTCCTGTGATGCCTTTTTTCAGAGGTGTGGGACCTCACTGTTTAAGGGTGGCAAGTGACAGTCTGGCAAGGCTAGGGAGACCTTGGCGAGAATCCAGCCTGAGTCTCTGGGAAACTCACCACCTCTGTCAGTCACCTCCAGATCCAAGGCTGGGAGAATGGAAGATGTGTGGGGCTGCTGCATTCTGCCCAGCCAGCCCGCAGGGGATTTGAAGCAAAGGAGAAGAGTATTCCATTGAGCTATGTGTGTGATTCCTGCAGCTTCTCTAGAGGGCTTGGTTGTCCACCTAAATGTCTTTAGCTTGTGAGAAAGCACCATTACTGAGTGGCGAGGAGGCCCCAGCACACGGCACAAAGATGGGTTTCCTAACACCTGGCGGAGGGGGCGGGGACTGGGGGCGTGGCTGGGTGGCCTTTCTGAATCTCTGTGTCCTTCTCTGTCCACAGGGAGGAATAATATCTGTCTTGCCTGTGTGTGGTATTGTTAATTACAGATAATCAGCAACTACTTCAGGGGAAAATCTTAAAGGCCATGAGGTGTGATTGAAGAAACAGGCTTTGGAGCACAAACTTTCTGAACCAGTTTGTGCCCTGAGTTTGTAACAGACTCTTTCAGGCAAAGTTCTGCACTCACAGTTCTGAACATGGTCAGAGATAATTAAACAAAAAATGTTTGTTTGCAGCCCCGGAAGACACCTTGTTTCAACATCTCAGCTTAGGCTACTTCAACCCGAGTGGCTCGGTGGCACTGCTACCAGAAACTTGCAGTGCCACCCAGGACGCATCCCACGGGGTGAGCACTTGGCCATTAGCTACCTTCAAATCCTGCCGCAAAATCAAGATAGCTCATCCCTTCCTTCTCAAAGCCTATTTTAGTGGCCAGCAGAGCGTACTGATCATCATCCATGGGCATCCCAGTGTCTTCCAGTACCTGATGAGGGAGAGAGGGGAGGGTGGAGAGGCGTTAGGTGGTCCCGTGTGCCACTCCTCACTGAGCACCTCCTGCTCCTGCACTCCTCCTGCTCCTGCGCTGGCTCACAGCAGGGCCCATGATTGTTACTTGTCTGCCCCCACCCACAGGCTGCCAGAGGGTGGGGCCCGAATCTCCTGTGTCCCTGGATCTTGCACAAGGCTTGTGTTTGTTGGGTGAGTGACAGAACAAAGGAACAAGTGGCACAGTCAGCATGGTGCTCAGGCCCACAGGCGCCACGGCAGACTTTTCCAAGCCGTGCCATCCAAAATACCCAAAGCCACACTTGTCGCTGCCATGCCTTGAGAGTCTCAGACATTAGGTTTACATTCACATATATTCAAGAAAACGATGGGCGGATCGCGAGGTCAAGAGATCGAGACCATCCTGGCTAACATGGTGAAACCCTGTCTCTACTAAAAATACAAAAATTAGCTGGGTGTGATGGCGTGCGCCTGTAGTCCCAGCTACTCGGGAGGCTAAGGTGGGAGAATCGCTTGAACCCGGGAGGCAGAGGTTGCGGGGAGCTGAGATTACACCACTGCACTCCAGCCTGGTGACAGAGTGAGACTCTGTCTCAAAAAAAAAAAAACAAAAAAAGAAAAGAAAACAAAATAAAGCAAGCAAGGTAGTTGAAGGAGGGAAAACTGAAGTCTTCATTCAAGTTTCATTATGGTCCCAGTTGACATGGAAAGCTATTGTGTTTTTTAATGTGAGGGGCATCCATGAATGCTCTTTTTTCTTCTCCATATGCTAGTCCGCTTGCTGAAAGTTATTCTGGATTCTTTCCCTCCAAAACGCATGGCCTACTGTTTCAATTTTGGGTATGTTGGGGGCAGAGGGAACACCTGAGAAAACACTCTTCCCTGCCTTGCAAATACTGAAGTGGAAGTGTCTCCATGACGTCTCCCTAGGTATGACAGAAAAGATGATGCCCTTTGGCCAACAACCCAGACAGAGCCACCTGTGTGGATGTGAGCCACCCAGAGAAGGAATGCTAGAGGGGACAGAGGCAGACCGAAGGCACCACCTCTGCTGATCTCAGAGTATTCACAGTCCCAATGAGAAGTTATGGGTTTTCCTCCAGAAAAGAACACAGAATCACAGTTCTAAGTGCATCTATGGGCCAAGGGGCCAAAGACGTCCAGGATGACCAACCCCACCTGGAACAGAGGACAGAAGCCTTTCTACGAGAACTGGGTTTGCCGATGGCTTGTGAGGAAAGTGTGTTGGCGGGATGAGGAATGCACAGGTGATTGTCAGCAAAGTCAACAAATGTCAGGTGGTCCTGATGCCACCGGAAGCCAGAGTAAGTTCCAGGTGGCGGAGCAGGGTAGAGGCGCTTGCTGCATTCAGTGGAAGAGGTGGCTGGGGAGGGAACAGAAGGACCAGGAAAGGCAATGCTGTAGGGTCATCCTCATCACAGTCATGGCACAGGACCACGTGGTCCCCGTGTGTGCCAGGCACTGCGTGGGGCTCTGTACGGGCTCCACGTGCATCTCATTTAATCCTCAGCAGAAGCCTCGAGAAAGGCACTCTTTCTAACCTCATTGTACTGCTGTGGAAACGGAGCCTTCGGGAGTTTGGGTCACTTTTCTGACACATGAGTAGGAAGCGGTAGACCTGGGGTTCATACACAGTTCTTTTCTTCTTCTTTCTTCTTCTTCTTCCTCCTCCTTCTCTTCTTCTTCCTTTTCTTTTTTTTTTTTTTTTTTTTTTTGACAGTCTCGCTCTGTCACCCAGGTTAGAGGCTGGAGTGCATGGTGCTACCTAGGCTTATTGCAACCATTGCCTCCCAGGTTCAAGTGATTCTCCTGCCTCAGCCTCCTGAGTAGCTGGGATTACAGGTGCATATCACCATGCCTGGCTAATTTTTGTATTTTTAGTGGAGACGGGGTTTCACCATGTTGGCCAGGCTGGTCTCAAATGCCTGACCTCAGGTAATCTGCCCACCTTGGCCTCCCAAAGTACTGGGATTACAGGCGTGAGCCACTGTGCCCAGCCTCAAACACAGGTCTTCTTATCAACCACTGTGATAAGATCTGCTGTTGGAATAAGGTCACAGGAGCCTGGACAAAGAACAGGAGAGATGAAAATGGACAGGGAATGGCTCGGTGGGAGAGGGGCACAGCTCTGCCAGGGAGACCTGGTGTCCTCCATGTATCCAAAGAGGCCACATAGGCAAAGGCCAGTCTGAGCCTTGGCGGAGCCTGAAAGGACGGGAGGCCTCTAAGGAGCTGCCCTGAGCCCACCTCCTACTTGCCTCCCTATCTCCCCAAGGTGGCTGTCAGGAGATGGTTTCTCCTGCCTCCAGGTTTTGATAGGGTGAGGTGCTTTCTGCCCCGGCCCCTCACACTAGAGCTGCAGAAGAGAAACCTCTTGGCTGCAGTCTAGATGCAGCTCTCAGCAACAGGGCACACCACACCTTGTGGCACAGTCATCAGCTTCTTTTGTTTCGGTGTCATCCTTTTTGGTATTCAGGAAGAGGACCAGGGAGCTGGCCCTTTTGGCTTATTCTCCCTTTTGCTGTCTATGTAAGTAACAAACAGTCTGACTGAGAAGGTGGCACGCTGTGTCTTCACTGGTCCAATCAGTCGGGCCTGGCCTTGGCTTGCTGCATGTGGAGGTTGACAGTAATCGGGCCGTGATGTGGTGGTGCAGGGCTGGAAGCTGAGAGAAAAGGTAAGGGAGGCAGGTGTTGCAGTGCTGCCCAGGGGGACCATAGGGGTGGCAGCGCAGGAGTCTCAGGCTCTCCCTAGGGCCTGGCTGTGGACTTGGGCAGGAAGCATGTGACTGGGAATGCTGATGGTTCTGCGCCATCTGCACATACTCTCTGGCCCAGCTCTGTAGTGGAACCTGTCCTAGCACAGGATGGCAGTGGTGTTCAGGTAGAAAGCTGTGGCCCCCGCAGAAGCACCCACAGCAGTGGTGGGCCTCCGATTGGTTGCTTGCTTTGATTAAAAAAAAAATTATATTTTGAAAACAATTGCACATGAATTATTCATGGAAAATTCTTCTTGCTCTGTTCTTTCACAAAACCATATGTAATGGATCATAAGAAAATGTCTGCAGGCAAATGTTCCCCAGGCTGGAGGGCTGTGAGGTGTCAGGGAGATTCGTACCATCCCCTGAGGTACCATTCATACCTCAGCAGCCTCTCCAGCAGTTGCAGGAGCGTAATCCCCAGGGGTGCAGAGCACAGCAGAGAACACAAATGCTGCAAGTGCCATTCCCAGAAGAGGCTCAGGGCAGGCCACACATCTGAAGAGGTCTCTAATGCCTCTTGTGAGGCCCTCCTTGCATCACTTTCATTTCTAAGATGAACAGAGCAGCAAATCAACCAGATTTATCATGACCCTTGGAGGCGACATACAACATGAAGGAAGGCTCACTGATAATGATTATAAAACAGATTTAAATGTTTGACTATTCAAGCCATTTTCTTTGGTCTTTTCTAGGAGGCATTCCCCTAAGAAAGTTGCTCAAAGACTGACAAACTACAGTCTGGCATGTTTTGATCCACCAGAGAGTCATCACTCCTGCGATCCCTGGGGCATCCCTGAGATTGTAGACCGACTCTTCCCCAGGAGGCCACGACATTTCAGGGAACTGGTGCTGGGCCCTCTTCATGAAGGAAGACACCCTGAGAGCATGCCCAATGATGAAAGTGAGGACTCAGACTTTTCTAAACGTAGCCCCTGTACAACATCCTTAAGCAGCCACCAGTTTCTATGTGTGGCACCTGTTCGCTATGTCTCTTTGCAGCACTTCTTTGGTGGTTTCTATGCAATTACACTATGCATTCTTACCTTTTCACAGTCTTTGTATACTTAATATTATGCCACTTCACATAAAATGTAGAAACTTTGCAACCTCATAGAGGTCTCCTACACCCTGTTCTTATGCTATAGTTGACATTTGTTTCACATCTACCATATGTTATAAATCCCACAAGACAATGCCATGATTTTTGCTTTGACTATTCCTATGGAGCTTTTAAATGAAGAAATAATAGCTTTCTATATTTAATCAGGTATTTGCCCTTTCTGGTGTTCTTTGTTCTGTCATAAACAGCTAAGACTTCCTAGTATCAAATTCCTTCATCCTGAAACTTTCTTTAGCATTGCTTGTAGTGAGGATCCGCTTGTAATGAATTCTTAGCTTTTGTTTTGTTCAATTTGAAATCATCACCTTCATTCCTTAAGGAGACTTTGGCTGGGTATAAAATTCTGGGTTGAGAGGTTTGGTTTTGCTTTTGCTTTTTTCCTTTCCATATGTTACTGTTCCATTATCTTCAAACCTCCTCCATTGTTTCTAATGCAAAGTCAATGGTAATTTAAAATGTGGTTTCCCTGTCTGTAATGTGCCATTTTTCTCATGCTGCTTTTAAGATTTTTCCCATGCTGCTTTTAAGATTTTTCCATTTGATTTTGCTTTTCAGCAGTTTGTCTATGATTTTCCTTGTAATATCCTACTTGGGGTTTTCTGAGCTTCTGGAATCTATATTAGGGCCTTTCACCAAAATTGGAAAATTTCACCCATTATTTCTTCACATATGTCCTCTTCGTCTCTGTCTTTTTTCCTTTTGTGAGTCCAATTACACCTGTGTTGGACCTTCTGAAATTGTTCATATGATTGTGAGAAACTATTCTCTCTTTTTAAAAAATTTTTCTCTCTCCTCTTCAGTTTGTATAAGTATTAATTTATTCTCAAGTTCATTGATTTTTGTCATTTTCATTCTGTGGTTAAGCTATCTAGTGAATTTTTTATTTCAGATATCTTATTTTTCAGTTTTAGAATTCCATATGGTTCTTCTTATAATTTCTATTTCTCTGCTGAGATTTCATATATTTTCATTCATTATGAGTATATTTTCCTTTGTATTACTGAGGATTTTTATAATAATTACTTTAAAGTCTTTGAATGTTAATTCTAACATCTGGTCATCTTAGAGTCTTTTCTCTCGAGAAAAATCACATTTTTCTGTTTCTCCAAATGTTGAATAATTTGGGGTTATATCCTGAACATTGTGGAGGTTATGGTGTGGAGCCTCTGAATTCTGTTGTAGTTCTCCAAAGAGTGACATGTTTTATGCCACATACGTTATAAATCTATATATCTATATATTTTATATAAATCTATATATTTGGTTCATGTGTTTGAGCAGCCAGTAGACTTGGTTGGATTCAAATTGAAAAAGTTTGAGTGTGTTGGGCTGCAGTTTAAACTTCAGTTCAGTTCTTGTATCCTTAGCGAGGTTACTTGCAATCTGCTCTGCTCATTGTGGTTTAGAGTCAGCCAGAGATTGAGGAAGAATCTATACACAGAAGCTGGAGCATCTACTCTCTGGCTCTCTTCTTTTCTGACTGCCCCTTTCTCCATCCCCATCTTTACTTTCAGGTGGTATTAGTTATCCAGACCTCTTCCCTCTGGTTCTTTAAGCCGGAAAGGTTATTAGTTTCCTCAGATGAAAAGCTGTAGAAAATGGGAACGCACTCATTCTATTCCCATCTTCAAGAGCTGAAACACCCTCCTGAATCTTCTTGCCTAGTCTAGTTTCATTTTCCAGGGCTTCCAGGCACTTGGTTATGTATTAAATTACTAATTTACTGATTTATTTAACATTGTCTAGTGTTTATACTAGGTATCTCTGGGAGGGCTGGTCCAGTAGAAGCTTACTTAGCCAAATGGGAAGCAAAACTCCCAGGAATATTTGCTGGATGAGACAGCAAGCACATCCTTAAGATACAGGCATCACCAGCTCAGGGAGAGCCTCCCCAGCCTGGGCAACCAAAAACAATCCTGAGCTTCCATGCCCTTTCTGTTTATTTCCATCATAGATAGTCCCTTGCACACAGTCTAACACATGGCAGGTACCCAACAAATTGCTGTCGTGTAGAGAATTACCAGCACTTCTTTTTCACTTCTATATGCCAAGAGCACATAGTAGGTGTTCACTAAAAGTTGAATGAGAAGAAGAGGGTGGGATGTCAACATAAGGAACAGCTGCCAACACTCACCAGACCCTTGCTATTGTGTCTGGTTGAATCTTGGGTCTAAGAAAGTCCATGCCTATGCAGACATGAGCAGCAAGTGGTCATTCCGCTATGGTGAGGAAGGAGTTGGAATATTAAGAGTACTGTGGGCTGGGCACAGTGGCTACGCCTGTAATGCCAGCACTTTGGGAGGCTGAAGTGGATGGATTGCCTGAGGTCAGGAGTTCGAGACCAGCCTGGCCAACATGGTGAAACCCTGTCTTTACTGAAAATACATAAATTGCTGGGCTTGGTGCCTCATGCCTGTAATCCCAGCTACTTGGAAGGCAGAGGCAGGAGGATTGCTTGAATCTGGGAAGCGGAAGTTGCAGTGAGCTGAGATTGCGCCATTACACTCCAGCCTGGGTGACAAGAGCGAAACTCTGTCTCAAAAAAAAAAAAAAAATACCGTGAGGCCAGATGAAGAGACACTTTCCTTGTGAGACACACCAAAGGACCCAGGAGGAAAGGGAGACAGGGCAGGGACTGTGAGGTTCCAGCTCCTAAATGGGCGGTGTGGACTTCAATGTGGGTATTTCACTGTGTGTGCTGGATCAGCCATGGGATCCTCATTGGTCTTCTCTTAATACTACACTTAGTGAAGTTCTCTTCTGAAAATGTCAGCTAAGGCGACCCAAGGGAAAGATTCGTGTTTATATTTAAGCCAGAGGAGAAGGTGGAATTCAGGGGCACAAAATTTGGAGACTGGCTTTTTAGCCATCCCTCCCTGCCTGGAAATCCTCTGGCCTAAATTCTTTTGTGATAAAACTAAATAGAGTTATGGGTTTTTCTGTTGTTGTTGTTGTTTTGTTTTTGACAGAGTCTCGCTCTGTTGTCAGGCTGCAGTACAGTGGCACGTCCTCGGCTCACTGCAACTTCCGCCTCCCGGGTTCAAGTGATTCTCCTGCCTCAGCCTCCCTAGTAGCTGGGACTACAGGCATGCACCATCATGCCCAGCTAAATTTTTGTATTTTTAGTAGAGACAGGGTTTCATCATGTTGGCCAGGGTGGTCTTGATCTCTTGACCTTGTGATCCACCCACTGTGGCCTCCCAAAGTGCTGGAATTACAGATGTGAGCCATTACACCCAGCCAGATTTTGTTTTTAGTAAGTAATACTATTTCTGTTTCTTTACATACCCATTCACAGACAACATGAAACAGGTACCCAAAAAAACCCAAAATCTGCCTTGTCTAGAATTTCAGACATGCTCTGTCTCCCCACCTTCCCTTCCCCATCCCAGGGATACCTCATCTTCCAGTTCCTCCCCCACCTATGGACCAATGACCTGCCACTGCAGAACTGTGTCATCCAAAATGCAGGCATGATCTGAGAGGTCCAGTCATCAAGGTTATCTGATCCCATGCAAGGAAGGTACTAGGGCTAAGAGTACTATAGCTGGAAAAGAATATGACATTTTCAAAATAGGTCTAATTTGTACTTGAACAGCAAATTCAAATTCTTTTAGCAAATGTTTCCTAGCCTCATCAGACACAGGTCTGACTGTCCATGTGGCCCCAGCAAGACAGAATCTTCAAAGCTGACGCAAACTGGGGTGATGGGAAATCACGATGCCATGGTCACATGCACAGGCCACAGTATATGGGGCTCAGGATGCTGTTGCCAGCTATGAGTGTCGATAAATAATGGAGTTTCCTTTTCAAGTCTTATCCAACAGAAATACTGTGAAGGACCCCATGAACGGTTGCAGGGTATCTCAGATAAGAAGCCACTTGCAGGAAAACACTGACAGCCATGGTGTGCCCAGTTACAGGTACACCTCTCAAGCACAGAGTCCACCACGAATGGCATAGTTCCAAGAGCCAGAGCTGGCTTCTGAGCCACAAACCCTTATTCCTGGCTCCAGACAGGAATGGAAGCTTCCCAAGGATCACCACGAAAGAGCATTTGATTGAGGAGATACTAGAGGCTGCCCAGGACTGAATGACTTCCATCCCTCATTTAAACCTTGAAACAATGCCTCCACAGAAGTATGACCAACTCCATGTTCTAAATGAGGAGATGAAAGTTTAAGAAGGCGAAATAAGCCTGCTGTTTTCTAGGAAGACACGAGTGGTAAGAAGGAGAGCAAAGATTTGAACATGAGTTGGTCAGACTCCATGGGTCAACACTGTCTCAGAGACTCAGCACTGGATGAGATAAGAGAGTGTCAGGTTCAATCCTGTCCTTTACTGATGAGAAACCCAAAGCCCAGAGATGCAAGGGCCTGCCTTATAGTCACGTGTGAGCCGTAAGGAGCCACTACCTGACTCTGGCGGGTGTGCTGCTGCCCAGGGAAGCCTGGGAGCCACTGACCGCAACCCGGCCCTGGTGGCCGAGGCTGAAATGCAGCTGAGACTCTGGCTATACAAACAGCACGTGACGCTGCTTCCTTTTGCACAGACTCCTCACACTGGGAGACACGTTGCTCCTCACAGATGACCAGCCTGGCACCATCTGCAGAGGACACAGTGGAGGCTGGGTTTGTTTATCACCAACTGCTGTGTGCTGCGTGTTTGGAATAGGTCTACAGCAGGGTTAGCATGTTTCTAAGTCAACAACTACACAACAAACCAGCTGAAATTCCGTGGCTTACAACAAAGCAGGCATGTATTCTTGTGCCTTTAGGTCCCCAGGTCAAGTGTGAATTGGCTGATGTAAGATGGGCATGGCTGGGAGTTTCTAAATCAGGCTGCGGGTTGACTGGGCTTGGCTCCCGAATGCAGGTTGGATTTGGACGTTTCATGTAGATTCATTCTGGGGACCAAACTGAAGGGACAGAGCTGCCCGAGGCAAACTCTTTGAGCAGCAGATCACGGGTGCACAGGCTTAGCACATTCCACATCAAGGAAAGCCACAGATTACTGGTCAGGGAAACACATGCCATCCACTGAGCGGTAAATGATGGGGAACAAGCAAGGAGAGGGTAACAGTGGGAACATGAGCTCTGCAGCCCTTTCCAGCTCTGAATCCATGGGATCCTGTTTAATTTGGTAAAATGCTATTAGAAACATACCATGACCATTAGAAACATACCATGATCACAATTCAAATCACCCCCACAAATCTAGACATTTCTAGTCCCCAGGCTAAATCTTCTATCTGGTCCCCACATTAATGCTATTTGACCCATAGTGGATGGGACTGCACCACACTTCCAAAAGCAATCCTTCTTCCCACCTTAGTGCCTGACTCTAGGCCTTCAACACAGACTGATGGTTTGCTAATGGCAATCACAAAGTCAAAAAATGTTCATGTTCTCTTTCCTTCTTTGCTGCTGACATGATCATGACAATGAAAATGATGATGACGATAAGTTGGTTTGTTTGGTTTTTGTTTTTTAAATATATTACCCTCATAAAAGCTAAAAGACTAGAGTTGTGTTTAGATGGCACAGAATGACAAAATGCTGAACCTAAGTGCAAGCTTCAGAAGTTGAGACTAAAAGATGAGGCGATGTGACAGCCTTTCAGTGTCAAGGGGAATTCCAGGCATAACTAGTGCATTGACCAGACATGTCCACTTTAGAAGCAAATATCCAGAACCCAGCTCGGGTCTGCACACACAGATAAAATCTCAGCGTGTTCTGCAGGCAGTGAATTCAGTACTTCAGTGACAGATTTTGAATACGGCAGATAAAAGCAGACAAGTGGTGACTACTCCAACTTCAGAGGAGGCTGTTCTCAGGTCCTGGAGGTCAGATCTGTCATTCAAAGGGCAAGCAGAAAGAAACTCAGAAGCCCTAAGCTCAGGACAGATGGGCGCAACAGGAAAAGCCAGTGCTGAGCAGCCAAGCTCCCCCGGGGGAACCCAGGGCTATCTGTCACTCTACCTGTCAACACCTTTATGTTCTCTCTTGCTGATTTCAAAAGCAGATACATTTCTTGCACATAAATGTAAGTCCAGTTATGATCCCAATAATGCATCTGGGGAGGTAACTGAATAAAATGATTTTAAAGTCTATATAGTAACATATAAATCTGACCTGAGAACAGCCAAGAGAATACAAAAAGGAAGAACATTGAGAAAAGACCTGTTTTACTAAATTAAAGAGCCATATTGCATTTATATAGAAATAGATATAGAAATCGGTGAGATGAAAATTTTCAGATGGAGACCCTTGTGTAATAAGAATGTCATAAATGACAAAGGTAACAGTCCAATTCAGTAAGAAAATATAGAAGAGCCTCATCTTACATCATATATAAAAACGAATTCCACATGGATTAAGCATCTCTATTTAAAAATAAAAATAAATTCTCACAATAAAACAATGGGAAAGAGAAGTCTGGGTTAACTAAAATCAAAGAATTGCAAATCAAAATAGTCACTGTAATTCTGGCTGGTATGTTAACATATATTAAACTTTTTTATTATACCCAAAGTTAGCAAACATTTGGAAATTAGCAACTACCAAACACCTTTGGTAGGAATGAATTTGATAGAATTGTTGGAAATGCATTATGCATTAAACATTTAACTGTGCATTTTTTTTGACCTAGAAATTTCACTTGTTCTATAAGCAAGAAATTGTAATAATTTCAATTACATGTTCATAGATTATAACAAACGTACCACTCTGGTGAGAGGTGTTGTTAGTGGGGGCGGCTGTGCAGGTGGGGACAGGGGTATATGAGAACTTTGTAGTTTCCAGTAAATCTTGCTATAAACCTAAAACTGCTCTAAGAAAGTTCTATAAAAAACCAAATAAAATTCTTGTAAGAAAGCCTAGGAGACTGGGGTGGGGGTGGGGGTGGGGGATGAAGGAATAACACCTTATTAACCATGGCTACAAACCTATAATTTATTTAGGAAAAAAAAGAAGATAGATATATTTGATTGTATAAAAACTTAAAACAGTCCGGGTGTGGTGGTTCATGCCTGTAATCCCAGCACTTTGGGAGGCTGAGGTGGGCAGATCACAAGGTCAAGAGATGAGACGATCCTGGCCAACATGGTGAAACCTCATCTCTACAAAAATACACAAATTAGCCGGACGTGGTGGTACGCACCTGTAGTTCCAGCTACTCGAGGGGCTGAGGCAGGAGAATTGCTTGAACCTGGGAGGCGGAGGTTGCAGTGAGCCTAGATTGCACCATTGCACTCCAGCCTGGCCACAGACCGAGACTCTACCTCAAAAAAAAAAAAAAAAGGAAAACTTAAAACATTTTAATGGCAAAATATGGAACTATAACAAAACAAAAAGACAAGTAATATATTTGGAAAATATATTTGTATTGCAGAAGAGCAGAAGACAAAGAAAGAGCTGATAAATTATTAATTAATTCTACAGATGTTTTGAGCATCTCTATGACAGGTACTGTCCAGGAACTGGGAATACGATAGTGAACAAAACAGCCAAGTCCCTGTCCTTAGGTGCCAGGCCCTATTTTAAGGGTTACACATTGTTGTTAGTTGAATTGTGTACCCCAAAAGATATACTAAGTCTCAATCCTGGTTCCATTGAATGTGACCTTTAATGGAGCTGGGGTGTTTTCAGATGTAATCAAGTTAAGATGAAGTTGTGCTGGATGAAAGCAGTTCCTAGCCCAACGACTGGTGTCCTTAGAACAAGAGGGAAGTTTGGACAGAGGCACATAGAAAGGAGAACATAATGTGAAGACATGTAGACAAAGAAGAAAGAGGCCAAAGAGGCCATGTGGAGCCAGAGGCGGAGTTTGGAGTAACACAGCTACAAGCCAAGGAATGCCAAGGACAGCTGGCAGCCACCAGGAGCTGGGAGAGGCAATGAAGGGTGCTTCCCAGAGCCAGCCAGCAGATACAAGCACGGCTCTGTCAACACCTTGATTCCAAACTTCGGGTTTCGAGAACTGTGAAAGAATACATGTTACTGTTTTAAGCTACCCAGTATATGGTAATTTGTTATAACAGCCCCAGGAAAGTTTAGTTTCCTATATATAGTATATGTTAGTTTCACATATATATACAAAATATATATTAGTTTCCTATATATAATATATAGTTATATATATACAATCTATGTATATATGTATATATACACAAATATATATATGTGTGTGTGTGTGTGTGTGTGTGTATATATATATATATATATATATATATATATATGTATATATATATTTGTTACAACAGCCCTAGGAAACTAATAGTTTCCTATGTATAATAATTATATATATGTAATAATATATATATTTAACAAATATATATATATATATACATATATATCCTCATTTAATCCTTCTAACAATCCAATGATGTAGTTACTACTATTTCCATTTTAGGAATAAGAAAACTGAGGCTGAGAGGTGTGCCCACAGGCTCACAGTTATTAAGAAGCAGAGCTGAGCTATATTCACAATAGCAAAGGTGTATGTAATCAACCTAGGTGCCCATCAACGGTGGATTGGATAAAGAAAATGTGGTACATATATATCATGAAATACTACGCAGCCATAAAAAAGAATGAGATCATGTCCTTCGCATAACATGGGTGCAGCTGGAGGCCATTATCCTAAGTGAATTAATACAGGAACAGAAAAGCAATTACTGCATGTCCTCGTTGATAAGTGGAAGCCAAGCATTGAGCACACAGACATAATGATGGGAATAACAGATACTGAGGACTACCAGAGTGGAGAGGGAGAAAGTGGGGTGTGGGCTGAAAAACCACCTGTTGGGTACTAGGTTCACTACCCGGGTGGTGGGAGGCATTCCCCTGCACAGGCTCTCTCATTTTTTGCCTGACACCATCCACATAAGATGTGACTTGCTCCTTCTTGCATTCCACCACGATTTTGAGGCTTCTTCCCAATTAAGCCTCTTCCTTTTGTGAATGGCTCAGTCTCAGACACTGTCTTCATCAGCAGTGTGGAAACAGACTAAAACACCAAGGCTCTGAGTTAGAGCTTTTGAAGTGTTATACCCTAGGAGCAAGAACAGTTAAAAAACAAATGCTAACAGCCTTGCCAAAATTCAATCCAGCCTCCAATCCACCAGTCCCTTTCTGGACTAAGGTTATCAGACCTCACTCTATCTGCCTAGTAAAGCAGAGGGTGACCTATTATCTAGAGCCTCTTAATTTTCTTAATAAATAATATCTGATAGTCAATAAAAACCTACCTGACATTGCAAGAGACAGAACCATATGACCTAATACCCAGAAAGAAAAAAAAAAAAAAAGACAACAGAAACAGATCTCCAGGTGATCCTGATATT